>UESW01001709.1:209448-293698 GCA_900491605.1 Calamus simplicifolius | reverse complement strand
AAGGGCCTTTTTCTCATAAACTTCTGAATTTTTTGGCCAAGGAGAGCAGTTTCATCATCATCCTCATCATTACTTTCACTGCTGCTCTCTTCCATTTCTGCAGCTTGAGGGCAAGGTTTTCTTCTTTTTGACTCCTCCTCAACATGCTGCTTCATTGAAGCTCATGGGTCATTAAGGATCCAGAAGCTCCTCCAAAGGTAGGCATTGAGGTCTTTGCTTCTTGGATGGCAGTCACTTTGCTTCCCACGATCTTGGTAGTGACCTAAGAATTTTGCGAACAAGCTCAGCATTAGTATAAATTCTACCAAGACTTTTCAAACCATTCACAATATCAGTGAATCTAGTGAACATGCATGTGATGGTTTCAGTTTGTTCCATGTAAATAATTCATATTTATGAACCAAAATATTTATCTTTGATTCTTTTACTTGGTTTGTTCCTTCATGAGTTATTTCCAACCTATCCCAAATTTCTTTTGCGGAATTACATGTTGAGATTCGGTTGAATTCATTTGAGTCTAAGGAACAATATAAAATATTAATGGCTTTAGCATTTAGTTGTGCCATTCTCCTATCATTATCATTCCAATCCCTTTCGGGCTTAGGAACAATAGTGCCATCAATAAGGTGTGTGGGTGTACTAGGTCCATTTATTATTACTCCCCACAATTCATAGTCAGAAGCTTGAATGAATATTCTCATTCTAGCTTTCCAATATGAATAGTTGGTTCCATTAAATAAAGGAGGTCGATTCGTAGAATGACCTTCAGCAAAACATGAACCACTTTGTGTTGCCATAAGGATCTTTAGCCCTTGATCGTGAGATCAAATTCTAAATGAGCACTTGCTCTGATACCAATTGTTGGCCCAGATGGCAACCCAAGAGGGGGGGGGTGAATTGGGTTCTTAAAAATTTAAGACTTTTTAATTTAAACTGATTTGCTCAAGATGTGCAAGTGAGTGAAATTAACTAATAAGCAATGCACAAGCAATTAATAAAGATAGAGAGAGAGAAAATATAGCACGGCAAACACAAGATAATTTTATAGTGGTTCGGTGCAACCAACACCTACGTCCACTCCCAAGATTCACTTGGGTCCACACTATAATCTCTCTAGATTACAGCCGAGTTGTTTTCCAAGCTCACAACTCAAACTTGTTGTTTTACCGGGTGCACAACGAACCCAGCTGGTTTTACTCGGGCTTACCAGCACAAAACCCTACACGTTGTTTTTCTACGGGCTCACAACTAACCCAAGCTTAAACAAGCTTAACGAGGTAAACTACCTCCACTAGTTCAATCCCCCAGATTGAACTAGCAAAAATAAGATAGTATTGTGTTTGAATACAAAGCTCCTCAATGAGCAAATATACAAATTAAGAATAAGGTTTAGAAAAGCCTGATTTGTAGATAGGTTGGCTTTTGATCTTTTCTTCTTTTCTTTTTCTTCTTCTCTTGCTGGATTGAATCAAGCCTCAGCTCCGATTCTTCGTGGTTGAAGCAGTTGAGAAGGGTTGAAAAGCAAGAACCGAATCTCCTTTCTCCAAGTTGGGAAATCCTCCAAGACTTTGATTTTGAACGCTTTGGATTCCTCTTGAGCCTTTTGGAGTGGAGTGGATTTGAGCTAGAAGGTTTTCCTTTCAAGATTCAAGCTCACGGATTTTTGAAGTGGGATTTGTCTATCTCAGATTTTCTCTTTGTTTTTCAGATTTTCCATTTTTCTCTCTTCTTTTTTTTTTTTTGAACAATAGACTCCCCTTTTATAGATTTCTTTTACACCTCTTTTGGAATAAAACTATCCGTTGGAGTGTACCTTCTATCAAAATATATCCGTTAGAAATGAGTAAAAATAGAAAAGTTACCGTTAGAGCTGATCTGGCAACTTATTTTTCGTTCCAGGTGGGTTGGAGTCGACTCTAACTTTTCTGGAGTCGGCTCTAGCTCGAGGCGTTTTAAACTGATATTTCCGGAGTCGTCTCTGGCTTTTCTGGGGTCGACAAGAAACTTTTCCGGAGTCGACTCTAACTTACCCGGAGTCGACTCTAGGTTTGAGCCAGAAAAATCGACTTTCTGCTTCGTCTGTGAGAGTCGACTCTAACAGTCTCGGAGTCGACTCTAATGACCGTGCCAGTTCCGGAGTCGGCTCTGTGATTCTCGGAGTCGACTCTAATGTCTGCAATTCTTACCTAGACATTAGATTCGATCCAGAACACATTGTAACTCTTGATTTTGATCTTTCAATAGTCTTATAGGCTGAAACACTAAATCAAAATCATCAGAGCCTTCAAAATTATACTCAAATAGTTTTGTTAATCATCAAATCATCAATTGGGTCAACATAACTGATGCTGGAGAGAAGGCCGCGACACCCCAACTAGAATTCGCCCGAAAAAACTTTGCAACACCGCAGTTGAAACGTTACAAACACCCTAGCGACAACGCTATGACACCCGTGATTATAACTTTCGCGATCTTCGTTTGTTGCTTTCCGGGGTGTCGTAGGTTGTTCTCTGGGGTGTCTTTAACTGCTAAAGGGTATGTCGTGCTTATAACTGATGCTGGAGAGAAGGCCCGCGACACCCCAAGTGGAATTCGCCCAAAAATTGCCCGCGATACCGTAGAAAATGAACTTGTCGCCTCCATTATGACATCTTATGATGTCTGCTAGCAGTCGCCCGTCGACTGTGAACGTCTGCATGTCGACGAAGGCACCAAATGGGGTCCTTCGAATAAGTTTTGTATGCTGTCTAGTGAACCCCATCTTCCAAACCTTCTGAACGTATACGGCCGGCCTGCAACTATTCTTAAACAGCTGGGAAGCCTTCACTGGGGGGACTGGAATAATTTTCATGTCAACTGAAACAGGGGTAAGACATAAGACATACTTGTCAGCTGGGTGCCATTATGTATGTAACTAGGGTGTCATGAAATTTTAAGAGAGGATGTCATAATATTTTAACATAGGGATAAACATACCTGAAGGAGGCGCATCCTCATTCGAATGAAAGAACGATGTCCTTGCTTTGTTCCGCCATTTTCTCCTTCTGGTTCTTCTTTGTTCGCGGTCTTCGTCCACAAACGAAAGCACTCATCTCCATGAATGAAGTAGATGGAAGAAAGAACTATGGAAGAAATTTAGGACACCAGTGGCTTCTCGAGCAACAAACGAATGGCTTCTCGAGCAACAAACGAAGGACCTCTAGGGTTTAGAAATTTTTTTATGCCGACCTCAGAGAAATATGAAAGGACACCAGGATCGCCACGATCATATCACTGATACGCAAACCCGTAGGAACCGGCCACGTTTTGCAACTTTTCTCGAAAAGATGGCATAGCTGAGTTACTAGGGTGTCGTCGAATTACAACTAGGGTGACGTCAAAATTCCCGCCTTGTTCAAATATATCGTAGTGGTGTCATAAGTTTATACCAAGGGTGTCGTAAAGTTTCAACTGGGGTGTCGAACGGCATGAAAAAACTTACGGCACCCCAGGGCTTTAAGTGCCTGTTTCCCCGACTCAGGCTGTTACCGAGGATAGCTTTAAGGCGATCACCCGTCTGTTAAGGGGGGTGTCGTCGCCTTAAAGCTATAAGCACGGGTGTCGTAGCATTGGTGCTAGGGTGTCGTGAGGTTTCAACTGGGGTGTCACGAAGGATTTTCGGCCGAATTCCTCCTGGGGTGTCGCGGGATTCTCTCATGGTCAGTTATAAGCACGGGTGTCGTAGCATTGGTGCTAGGGTGTCGTGAGGTTTCAACTGGGGTGTCGCGAAGGATTTTCGGCCGAATTCCTCCTGGGGTGTCGCGGGATTCTCTCCGTGGTCAGTTATAAGCACGGGTGTCGTAGCATTGGTGCTAGGGTGTCGTGAGGTTTCAACTGGGGTGTCGCGAAGGATTTTGGCCGAATTCCTCCTGGGTGTCGCGGGGATTCTCTCGTGGTCAGTTATAAGCACGGGTGTCGTAGCATTGGTGCTAGGGTGTCGTGAGGTTTCAACTGGGGTGTCGCGAAGGATTTTTGGCCGAATTCCTCCTGGGGTGTCGCGGGGATTCTCTCGTGGTCAGTTATAAGCACGGGTGTCGTAGCATTGGTGCTAGGGTGTCGTGAGGTTTCAACTGGGGTGTCGCGAAGGATTTTCGGCCGAATTCCTCCTGGGGTGTCGCGGGGATTCTCTCCGTGGTCAGTTATAAGCACGGGTGTCGTAGCATTGGTGTTAGGGTGTCGTTAGGTTTCAACTGGGGTGGCGCAAAGGATTTTCGGTCGAATTCCTTCTGGTGTCACAGCATTGGTACTAGGGTGTCGTAATACTTCCGGTCGGTTTCCTCTTGGGACGTCGTAAAGCTTATCCATCCAGCGTGTATTTGGTTTTCCGACACTCTTTTCAGTAATGGTTTCTATTCCCCATCCCCCAACTCAACGAGGGGGGCGCAACCCTTCGTTTCCTGTGAGCGCCCACTAAGATGGTGGCACGTGGCGAGTTTCCACGATAGGGGCGTCGGAGCTGATAGCTCGGGCAATCGAAATACCTGCCAGGAGTAGTTTAAATATGGATGGGGGAATGCCATCGTTAATCACCTTTTCAGCTGATCTTCCAAAATTTTTGGATACTGAGATGGCTTCTGGAGGCGAGGGGCAATCGACTGAAGCGCCAAGCAGCGGCGTCAGTGGCCATGGGGGGCCCCATGGGAGCCGCACTACGGTAACCGTCGATGGGGAGGTCTTGGCGTCGTCGCTCGCAAACTGCGAGCGACTCCACAGGGCGGCCGAGCAATACCTGGCCGTTTCAATGAGAGAGATCAAGCTCCTGCGTCGGGCCAACAGCCGGCTGGAGGGGCAAGTAGCATCCCTCCAGCGGCAGATTGCCGAGTTAGCCCCGCAGCGTGAGGGAGCTCGGCAGCGCTCAGAGAAGATGACAAGCCCCAGTGAGGGCTCTGTACTTTTTTCTTTTCTTTTCTTCTTGTCTTTCTTTGTGTGATGAATAAAAGAAATTTTAGTAACTTTTGTGTTTGCTGTCATTCGCTCTTATCATGTGAACCTTACCAAATGGACCATCCTCCTGGGGGGTCTTTGTGATCTTGACGAGGCTAAGGTGTAGCATCCCTGAGATAAGTGGAACTCATAAGTTCCAGCCGGAATACGGTATATTGCTCAGACTCGCCGAAGCATGAGGAGTGTCCCATTAGCATCGGTTGAGACCGAAGGATAAGGGAGCTCGGCTTAGGACCGAGGTATAGGAATGTGATCCGAACCCGGGGAATCCTTGGTTCGCCGAGGGACTAAAGTGCCTCAATCCGTCGAGATATACTGATTAGTTTATTTCTTGCGGGCGTCGTGCAGTGAGCGGGGGTCAGGGATGACCCTAACCCCTTGCACGGTTATCAATTTTATTATCCGAACTTGCGACTGCTTCGATGCTACTGTATTTTAATAGCAAATCTGGGGTATCATAGCTTTATTACGATTACGATTGATTTTCTCCTGAGATGCCATAAAACTTTTCACCTAAGCATGAACGTGTCTTAGGTTTGTAACTAGGGTATCGTACTATTTCAGCTTGGATGTCGTCACTGTTTTTCAACCAATTTCATCCTGGGATGTGGTAAAGTTTTCTCCTAAGCGTGAACGGGTGTCTTAGGTTTGTAACTTGGGTGTCGTAATAATTCAACTAGGGTGTCCTCACTATTTTTTGGCCGAATTCATCGTGGGGTGTTGCGGGCCTTCTCTTCGTGGTCAGTTATAAGCACGGGTGTCATAGAATTGGTGCTAGGGTGTCGTAAGGTTTCAACTGGGGTGTCGCGAATGACACTGCATGAAAAAACTTTCAACACCCCAGCTCTCATCTGACGACACCCTAGCTTTAAGGCGATGATACCCGTGCGGGGACTGTTAGGGGGGGACCGACGACATCCCGACTCAGGCTGTTAACGACATTCCAGTTCTCATCTGACGACACCCTACCTTTAAGGCGACGATACCCATGCGGGGACTGTTAGGGGAGGACTAACGACATCCCTGACTCAGGCTATTAATGACACCCTAGCTCGCATCTGACGACACCCTAGCTTTAAGGCACGACACCGTGCGGGACTGTTAAGGCGGGGACCGACGACATCCCCGACTCAGGTTGTTACCGACACCAAGCTTGCATTTGATGACACCCTAGCTTTAAGGCGATGAGACCCATGAGGGGACTGTTAAAGCGGGGTGTCGTCGCCTTAAAGCTATAAGTACGGGTGTCGTAGCGTTGTCGCTAGGGTGTCGTAAGGTCTCAACTGGGGTGTCGCAAAGGATTGTCGGCCGAATTGCTCCTGGGGTGTCACGGGATTCTCTCCATGGTCACTTATGAGCACGGGGTGTCATAGCGTTGATACTTGGGTGTCTTAATGTTTCAACTGCGGCGTCGTAGATCTTTTTTTAGGTGAACATAACTTGGGTGTCGCGGGCCTTCTCTCCAGCGTCAGTTATAAGCATGACACACCCTTTAGCAGTTAAAGACACCCCATAGAACAAGCTACGACACCCCGGAAAGCAACATACGAAGATCGCGAAGGTTATAAGCATGGGTGTCATAGTATTGCCGCTAGGGTGTCGTAACGTTTCAACTGCGGTGTCATAAATGATTTTTGGCCGAATTCCTCCTTGGGTGTCGTAAGGTTATAAGCATGGGTGTCGTAGCGTTGTCACTAGGGTGTCATGATGTTTAAACTGCGGTGTCGCGAAGGATTTTCGCCGAGCATAACAGGGGTGTTGTATTTGTTTAACAGAGATGTCTTATTTCTTTAACTTGGGTGTCTCAATACTCCCGATTTTCTCTGCGATGTCGCGAGGCTTTTCTCCAGCATTCGTTTGGAGCACGGGTGTCGTAGGCTTGTAACTACGGTGTCTTAACAGTAAATCTAGAGGTTATAGCTTTTATGACGAATGAAATGCTACGACACCCTCAGATAGCAACAAACGGATACTCCTGATTAAAACAACCTACGATACCCGAGAAAACAACTTACGACATCCTAGAAAACATCTTACGACACCCCAGGGATAGCATGACACCCAGCCTTACGACAACCAAGGAAAATATTACGATAGTGCAGTTACAAACCTTTGACACTCCAGTTCTTATATAACGACACCCCGGATGCAACCGTTAAGCCATGCTACGCCCCAATCGTAGTACACCCGAGTTATCAAATGATGACACTAGAGCTATATGGATAGGAAATAACATGGAATATAGGCCGAAACACTCTGACGACACCCCAGTTCATAAGGTATAACATCCTAGTTAAAAGTATGACATTCGTGCTACAAAACACTAAACTCTAAACAGTTATGACTCCTAGAATGTCATAACTGTTTTGTTCTAAGGAAGTTACCCGCGCATTAAACGGTTTGGTCACATTAACTAACTCTAACGAGAAAAAATAGTTGGTGTAATAAAGGAGCTTTACAAAGAAGTGGGAACAAGGACTTTTTACTTCGTGCTGCGAATGACATTTCCTCTAGAAGTTTTTTTACAAAGACTTCAGTAGCCAGGTATTCCAGCCTCGAAGCTGAAATATTTTCTTTCGACCGGACTCCTCAGAGCGAGGGCTCAGGATCTTGCTCAAACCTTGGACTGATTCCTTAGCATCCGAAAGCCAGAGCGAGGGGGAAGAAAGAGTTTTTCTTGCACTATGAAATCCAAGAAAAAATGGCTGTAGAAGTAGGCTGGAGGAAAAGGGCATTTTCATCTGCACACTAATTTAAAAAAAAAAGGCGAAAGCACTTTTCATGGCTGTCGCGATCAGAACATAACATTATAGCAGAGCCATACCGTCCGGCATCGTCAGCCACGTAGGATCCACATGGACTAATCAGGAGAGGCGGTGCAGCCCACGTAGGACTTGCTGCACCGGAAGTGGTGTATAAAGACTTTTCCAATCAAGAATAAGAATTAATATTTTTTTAAATTGAAAAGTTTAAATATTTATTTTGGTAGACCTATTTTATTTTGACAACTTAGCTTGCTAGAATGAATTCTCCCTTTAATCTTGATGTTTTTTAATGGATAAATGCATCTTGTACCTTAGCTTAATTTTTGTAAAAAAATAAAAATAAAATATGTGATAAATATCCTCGAAGAATCTCTCTCCATTGAGATTAATTTTGGTTGCCATTATTGGCGGGTGCTAAAACCATGATTATAAGAGCGTACATATGTGGTATACTCTTAATCACAACAATGAGTATGGTACGGATGCATGCCTATATTCATTATCTACTGAGCAATTGCTTTTGCCATCAATGGCTAGGTAAACCATTTTATTCTTCTAACTTTTTTTGTTTCATTCCCAAGTTAGAAGTAGCCTTCCAAAGAAAGCTCAACATAAGCATCATATCATGCAAGATAGTGGTGGTAGCATGTAGGACGGAAAGTGGGCCAAATTTTTTTATTTAATTTTTTAAAAATTAAAATTAGGCTTAGATCTAAAAATTTTCTAAAACCCAATTTCAAGTTTGACTTAATAACAAGCCTAAACTCGACTTGAAATCTAACCAGGCAAATACGTAGTAACTCATTTGGGCCAAAATTTGGACTGGTAGAATTAACTTTAGCTTTTAAATGTTTGTGCAAAACAAGCATCATTTGAAATAATTACATTTAATCGCTTAAAAAAATTTCTAACTATGCTCATACCATTAAAAAAAAAATTAGCATAAAGTCTAAAGGCTCGCCATATTTGAAGATTTTGGAATTCTATTTGGAGAAGATTTAGTCCTTTATTAAGAGTCAATGCTTTAGACTCATTTTGAGCTTAGGCATTAGGTCGAGTATTAGGCCCAGTAAGGGCCTAAGCCCAGTGTAAAATTTTAGTGGGCTCTGACTTTGAGCCCAAACTTTATTTGTATTAGCTGAGATCTAGCCTATAGTTTGGCCCAAAATCAATCGGTGGATCATCTGCTAACCTGAGCCTAGTTCCATCCCTAGTGGCATGATAAAGTCCGAATCATCTTATACTAGTACGTGACAATGTCCAATTTAATCCAACCTAGACGGTGAAGGCCGAAGGAGAAAGAGATCAACCACACTCCAAACCATCCAAGATTGCTACTCGACCCAACCCAGCCTAACTCAGTGAGGCCCATATAAGGCTGTGTTGGTTGTTGGGTTTTCAAGACGGCTCGAGTTTAACGTCAGCTTGAAAACTCTTTTTTCCGTCCAAAATTATTCTTAATGTTGTGGAAGGTAGATAGACTTTCTATCACAAAATAATACCTTCTTGTTTTGATAGAAAATTCAATTGAATCTTCTGTTTAAGTGGAATATATACCAAGAGCTTTTACTTCCCGGTGGTCATGTCCTTCCATCAATCACTCACCCTTGTTCGACTCATCTCTCGCTCGTCATAAGTCCAACAAATAGGATATAACAACCAAAACAAATCGAAAACATGCAATGGCTAGGTCGATTCCGGAACTGTGGTCCGACGTTTGGATGGTTAAGTGAAGCCTTTTTATTATTTTAGAAAAAGTTTTTTATACCGCCTTCGATGCAAATGATCTGCATTGGATGTGAAAATTTGTTCATGCATGAGTCTACAGTGAATTCATGCATGGGCAAATTCTTATATCTGGTTTATCACCATATTTTTGAAAAAAAGATTTATCATATCATTTTTTTTTTGATGCAGTAAGCATGCATTAATCGTGTAAATTTATCGCTCAAGAATGTTATTATGGGTTGATGCATGCCAGCAAGACTTTTTCATTTCGAAAAAGTCTTTGTACACCGCCTCTAGCAAGTCCTACGTGAGCGCATTGTCCCTCTTTATTGATTCACATGAATCCTATATGGCTTAATATGATGAGCAGGGATACCATATTAAATTTTGATGTGACGTGCATTAATACCTATTCAGTTTTTTTTTTGAAACTGCAATGCACGTTTTCTGAATGGATGTCGTAATTTTATAACTATAGTATTGTAAATTTATAACTGGGATGTTATATTTTTTTGGCTTTTTAAATAGTGTCTTAATTTTATAACTACGGTGTCGTAAGTTTATAACTGGAGTGTCATTTTAAATTTTGACGTGACGTGCATTAATACCTTTTAGCTTTTTTTTTAAAATTTATGTACAGATATATTTTTGAGTGGGTGTTGTAATTTTATAACTACGGTATCGTAAATTTATAACTGGGATGTCGTGATTTTTTTTAACTTTCTTAATGAGTATCTTAATTTTATAACTACGGTATCATAAGACAAATGGGGTATTATCTTAAATTTTGACGTGATGTGCATTAATACTTGTTCAACTTTTTTTTAAATTTATGTAAAAATATATTTTGTGAATGGATATCGTAATTTTATAACTATGATATCGTAAATTTACAAATAGAGTATCGTAATTTTTTTTGTGACTTTCTAAATAAATATTATAATTTTATAACTATAATATCATAATTTTAAAACTGAAATGATATATTTTTTTTATATCAAAATGTTATAAATTATCGTAATATTTTTAATAAATATCATATACTTATAGATTAATAAAAAAATAATGCAGCCCACGTTGACTGAACCTTTTCATTTCTCTTTCGAAGGAGTGCCGGCCCAGCGACACGGAACATAACAGCCCCGAAAGAAAGTAAAGCGTGAGTTCAAAGCTCGGTCATCCTTTGTCCGTATCGAGGCAGAGCCTAGAGATCAACATCTGGGTGTTTCTTTTTCCGTTTTCATTGCCCTCGCGACCACCTTCGCGGCTGAGAAGGCGAGAGAAACCCCTGTGGCCGTGCGTGAGCGAAGGGAAGGAAGGGAGAGATGTTCCTTGTGGAATGGCTGTACGGGATCCTGGCGATGCTGGGGCTGGCTGCTAAGGAGGCCAAGATCCTCTTCCTGGGCCTCGACAACGCCGGCAAGACTACCCTTCTCCACATGCTTAAAGATGAGGTCAAGTCCAGTCCTCCATCCCTCCTCTTCCTCTTCCTCTTCCTTTTTCTTTCCTCCGTAATAGATTTTTCTTCTTCTATCTATGTTCTGAAGCAGAGGTTGGGGCAGCACCAACCGACGCAGTACCCGACGGCGGAGGAACTGATGATCGGGAAGATCAAGTTCACGGCGTTCGATTTGGGGGGCCATCGGATGGCTCGCAGAGTCTGGAGGGACTATTACGCTAAGGTAATTTACTTCACCATCTTTCTTTCTACTTCCGATATCTATGGGTATAATTGTTGGAAATTTTTCATGCGAGCTGCCATTAATTGCTGTTTTTTTAATTTTGTAAAATTAGTTGAACGAATTTGATCTGATGATACAAGCTGAATTAGTTCCCTGATCTAAAGCCTCTAATAGAATTTCTTTATAAATAGGTTAGATTCTTCTTCTCTTATTAAATCTGTGATTTTTTTTTTTTTTTTATCGAAGCACCGCCTACGGAAGAAGCAAGAGAAAGATTTAGGCTTTTCGAAGGCTTCTGCACTCCTTCGTAATGGCACAGACATGTATAAAAATATTATTATTGCTAGTTGATGTTCTGATTATACCTATGCCAAGAGCATATTGTTGTACTTTGGTTGGTATGAATAGCATGTGAATTCTTTCTTATTCTTTATGATGGTTTGGCTACAAAGTTGTGAAAGAAAGAAGGAATTTCTAAAGTTTTTAGATATATATCTTAATTGAAGTTGATATTAAGATCTGAATATGGTTTATTTCTTAAAGATTTTGGACTTAAGTAGGTAGGATTATAGTTGTATATATGATGTAATTTTTGATTGTCCTGATATCTGGATTGATTTCTTCCCTTCTGGAAACTTTGTTGTTCTACTGCTGCTGCTGTTACAAACAAATGCACTTGTTCTCCATGAATCTATTACCAAAAATTAATTAGCTAATTTAGATCAAGATTCAATTTTGCTGACCTTTCTGTCATCTGAACTCACAGCCTAGAGTGCACGTGAGTTATTTGAAGTTCTGTGGATGTTATCCTGACACTCTTTGAATATACTTGCAAGTTTTTTATGGTCATAGTGAGATGATAGCTAATATGTTGTGCATGACTAGGTAGCTCAATATCTTTCATTTAAATTCGACACAGAGCCAATAGTTTTTCACAAGAGAGAGAATATAACCATTAATGTATTTCTAAATCAAAATGGTATACCAGGGGGAAAATGTCCACCAAATTTGATTTTGTAAGATATCATTTATTAGTGCAGAGCATAAGCTTTTAAATAAGTCTCCTGAGGCTCATCAGGTATTATTTCGGTTCTCGTTGATGGATCTTCATACTCTGAAGCTGTAGCGTGATATTTTCATTATCAAAGCCTTTAAAAATGTCTTCCTCAATATACCTGATCTTTTATCTATTTTCTTAGCGAAGTTTACATTTTTCAATGTGCAAAAGGCTCTTTCTGAAATACTTTTTGCTAATGTCGCTAATAATAGCAGCAGTGGATATGATGTTTGGAAACAAATTTGACGACAATCTATGGTTTTAACTTTATTTCAAAGATGGGCTATTGATCTTGCTCCAATCTGAAGTGGTATAAGACTAGATTTAGTTTTATCTTCTATTCATAGGAGTCTTTTTAACCACGGTAGTGATATTTAGAAGTCCTACAGTTAGGATCATCATTTGTATGCATAAGATCATCATTATCTCTGATCAGGCAAAAGCATAATTTATAGTGAGATAAGAGAGCATACCTTACACCAAAGATAGCTACAGAACTCATGAACGTTAGTAGAACTATAGAATGATTCACCAGGGATCACTGATTATACAGGTCCTTTCTTCTCATTCTCCAATATATAAAATATTAATGAAGAACTCCATGTGCCTTTCAATATGTGAGTGGAGAGGTGACCATAGCCCTCTGTGTGTAGGTTCTGGTTTCCTAACCTATCAAGGCCCTCAATCAACTAGGACTCTAATTTCATCTCCAAGTAACTGGAACAGGCTAGTTGACTGAATGGGTTAATCTTACAGAGTCCTAGTGCTCATCTCCTAGTCTTTAGTAGCAATTTTAGTGCTTAGTTTGACAGTTAATGGAGCAGCCATGTCTGTGAACTGTTTGTGCGTGTGGGTGTGCTTACATTAGAGAAGTTGTGACAAAAGATCTAAAATAATAAGCACCTAAAACTAACCCAAATGTGGTAACTGAAAGTTCCGTATAGATGACTTCAACCAGGGACCCTTAACAGATTTAGGAAAACTCTTGATGAGATGAATAGAAAGTCACAGGACAATCACCTCCCCATTTCCTCTAGAATTGAAATAATCTCTTCTGTTCCAGCAATAACCGTGAAAAAAATAATAATAATAGAAAATAACTATTTATGGAAAATCATCAAAATATAATTATGCTAAGGTGGTATACCTTATTCTGAGTTTACTATGGATCTACTTTGAGATCTGATGGCTAATTGGGCCTCTGATGCTTGATACACAAACAATTAACAAACTGGCAGTTATTTATCTGATACAAGATCACAGAAACTCTATCAAAGAAAAAACAATTCCACAAACATCTCTTATTATACCTTGAATTTTTTGAAATTTCAATTTGTCAGCCTTAAGAACAACTATAAGCATTCACAAGTTGCTGAGTCCTGAAAAACATGTTGAATGTGAATTTATAATGTGGTAATAAATGGTGCATTTCTGATGGGCTCTGGTTGTATGTAGCCCACAATTGTAGATAAAGATGCTATTACGAATGGTAGACAGTGAAATTGAAAGAGATTCTAGAGACTGGCAATTTTCAGCAGTTAAGTAATATCAGGGAAACTCTGAGAGCACATTCTTGTCTTATAAAGGTTTTGTACTTCTTTTGCTATTTTTTTGACAAAAATGCCTTTTGGTCTTGATACAGCAGCCAAAATGAAACTCTGGGGTTCATAGATATAATAAAAGGTGTGAATTGTAATATGTCATAGAGGTTCATAGGCCATTATCTTTTGTTATTTATTTGATAACAGTTGTTGAAGTGTTTTTCATTTGCTTCCCCGGCATTTTCCTGATGTCCATGAATTTGCTATAGTTTCCAGTACTTGATCCACTGTCTGCACTAGGTTCATTCCCATCTGTTTTTTTATTTACTTATTTTAAAATTTCTATCCAGTTCAGATGAGGCTTTGGCAGAGACCATTGATTATTCATTATTTCACCAAAAGAAGCTGCATGCCTAAGATGGACATCTTCTCTTTGTTCCAAACCGTAAAACCCTGTACCTTTCCACTGATATGGTCACCCATACTAATTAGCTAGAAGCTTTTTTGTTCCCTTAAACTAAATGGATAAAAAGAAAAGAAAAGAAAGATCTTGACATAGTTCTCAGTTATCTATTTCTCTGCTGGTGATGACTTCTGTCATGCTTTGTGTTCTGCCAACATTGAGTTTCCTCACCATGGAAAAGCTTCTTAACAAAGGTTTTTGAACTTAAATCACTCTTTTATGAATATTAGAAAACTGAGGGAGAACTTCTCAACAGCAAAAGGACAAACTCTGGTGGTGCCTGCTGTTGAGTAAAATGAAATTGAAAATATGGGATTTATAGACAAGATGGCATCCCAAAAGTGCCTTTAGGAGGTTTTAACATTTAACGTTCAAATAGCATGGACAAATGTGAATATTGCTTTGTAAAGTGCTGATAAAAGGGCAACTTGGACTGGACCTCAAATAGCATGGACAAATGTGAATATTGTTTTTGAAGTGCTGATAAAAGGGCAATTTGGAATGGGCTCGTCTTTAATTAATAGAAATAACATGCCCCTTGAAAACGTTGAAATTGAATGGGGAGGTCCCTTTCTTGCCTACCATAAATGGTTTTTCTTGTGATTTCCAAACTAATCATTGTCATCTCACAGGGAAAATGGTGTACCATGAGACTTGAAGCGGACGATTAAATAGTGTATGTGAGCTCTGTCAAATTTAGGTTTTGTTCTCAATACCCTTCTTGTGAGGGTTGCTCACTTTATATAAAAGTTGTCGGACTAATTACAAGGCTAAAAATCAGCCATTACATAAGATACACATGATTATGTAAGGTAAGAATAAATGTCTATCAATTATACATATATACATATACTCTACACTTATGGCAATGATGCTGATTTTCTGACCAAACAATTCTCCTCTTGATGCGCCCTTAGTTAGCCAATTTGAATTTCAAAATTTAAATTCAAAACTTTGCTTAACTGGTCCTTTGGCTCGCCAAATTAGTCATGAAATTTATCATTTTTGCATATCAAATCAGTCTTAGAATCTACCATTTCTGAGCACCAAATCAGCCTTGGAATCTACCATTTCTGCTCCCTTGACTAGCTGTTAATTCTACTAATATCCCCCTTCAAATTGATGCTGGGCGATTGAGAAGCATCAATTTGTCAATTAAGAACTGATGTCGGGAACGAGAGAGAGCCTTGGTGAAGACATCAGCAGTTTGGTGTTCAGTAAAATGTATGGAAGAGTAATCTTCGACGAGCAAAAGCTTCACGAATGGAATGACAATCCACTTCAATATGTTTGGTGCGCTCATGAAAACAGGATTGACAGCAATTTGAATAGCACTGGTATTATCAGCATGAAGAGGAGTAGGAGTAAGCTGTGGAATACTAAGTTCGCCTAACAACCCTCGAAGCCATATAATTTCAGAACAAGCAGACGACATAGCCCGATATTCAGACTCGGTGGATGACTTCGATACACGAGCCTGCTTCTTACTCTTCCAAAAAATGAGGACGTTGCCAAGAAATATACACCAACCCGTAACAGAACGACGAGTATCCGTACAACCAGCCCAGTCGGCATCACTAAAACCCTTCAACTGTAAGAATTCTCAGAAGAAAAATAACCACGACCAGATATCCCTTTGAGATATCGAAGAAGATGACGGACAGCGGCCAAATGTGTCTGGCAAGGAGCCTGCATAAACTGACTAACCTGCTGAACAGCAAACGAAATATCAGGTCGAGTAATGGTCAAATAATTCAAACTGCCCACTAGCTGCCGATACATTGAAGGATCAGATAAGAGATCACCATCCGTCTGACGCAATTTTAAATTGACCTCCATAGGTGTAAGAACCGAATTTGCGTCTTGAAGGCCTGCTAAAGAAAGAAGTTCTTGGGTGTACTTATGCTGATGTAAGAGCATGCCATTTGGGCAATGGTGAACCTTCAGTCCAAGAAAATACCTTAGTGGACCAAGATTTTTCATATGAAATGAAGATTTGAGACACTGTTGGAGTTGCTCAATTAACTGGAGATCAGATCCAGTAATCACATATCATCGACATACACAAGAAGTATAACAATCCCAAGGTTAGTCTTGCGAAAGAATAGAGAGGAGTCATACTGACTCTGAGAAAAAGTGAAATCGAGTAGTACGAAACTTCTCAAACTATGCCCGCGGTGCCTGCTTCAAACCATACAGAGATCGCTTTAAGCGATAAACCTCAACAGAAGAGGAAGGAAACAAGCCAGGAGGAGACATAAATATTTCTTCCTTCAGATCACCATGTAGAAATGCATTCTTCACATCCATCTGGTGAAGCGATCATCCTTTCGAAACAGCAATGGCCATGATAGTGCGGATAGTAGTCATTTTGGAAACGGGAGCGAATATTTCCTCATAATCAAGCCCATACTCCTGTCTATTCCCGAGTGCTACTAGACGAGCTTTATATCTTTCAATAGATCCATCAGCACGTAGCTTGATGGTGTAGACCCATTTACACCCAATAAGTTTAACTCCAGCAGGACAAGGGATGATGTCCCAAGTGTAATTGTCCTGAAGAGCCTGAATTTTATCCTGCATAGCTTGGCGCCAACACTCTGAGTAGAAGCCTGAGAATAAGACTTAGGCACAAAAGTAGTATCAAGAGTAGCCTGAAGAGCCGAAGAAGAAAAACCATACCAATCTGGGGGTCGGAAAATCTTAGTAGATTGTCGTGGCTCATGCGAGACAGGATCAGGTGGCGGTTCAGAGGAAGGAAGAGGCAGTGGGCGACGTCGCTGATACACGATATCGGGCTTAGAAGGAGTATGAGATACATCATCAAATGCAGGAAGTGAAATAGAGGGAGAAACAAGATTAGTACGAGATGAAAAGAAATATTGATTTTCAAAGAAAATCATATGCGAGAAATACGAAGCTTGTTAGCATCCGTATCATAACGCACATCCTTTATGAGAGTTACTATAACCAAGAAAAGCACACTGAACAGATTGGGCAGAAAGCTTGTGACGTTCAATGGGAGGTAAATGAACAAAACAAATGCAACCAAATACATGTAAATAAGGAGAAACACCAAACAAACGAGAATATGGAGAATCAAGATGCAAGGTAGGAGAAGGTAGACGATTAATTAAATATACAGCTATAGATAATGCTTCTACCCAAAATTAGAAGGTACAGAAGATTCAAGCATCAATGTACGAACAACGTCTAAAAGATGTCTATTCTTACGCTCGGCGATGCCATTTTGTTGAGGGGTGTAAGGATACGAACGTTGAGAAAGAATACTCTTCTGTTGGAGAAAAGATTGAAAATCATGAGACATGTATTCTCTTCCAGAATCTGAACGGAAGATCTTAATACAGGTAGAAAATTGAGTTTCTACATAGGCAACAAAAGGAAGGTTGAAAACACATCAGCTTTAGAACGAAGAAAATAGACCCACGTGAAACGACTGTAATCATCAATAAATGTCACAAAATATCGGTATTGAGTATGAGAAAGAACAGGACTCATACCCCAAACATCAGAATGAATAATATCAAAGCATATAGAAGCACGACTACCTTGCAAAGGAAAAGGTAAAGATTGCTTTTTCCTAGTTTACAAGGAGCACAATCAAAGGCAAGGAAGAAACTCATTTGTATTACTCAAATAACCATGTTTCATAAGATGTGTCAAAATTACAGAGTTGGGATGACCCAATTTCTTATGCCAAAGATCTATTATGCAATAGCAGAACAACCAACAAAATTTGAACGAGGAACGGAAATGATTGAAGAGGAAAAAGACGTCCCACTTTAGGCCCCTTCGCTATCTCTTGTCCCGCGCTTGATCCTGCACACGACAACCAGAACGATCAAAATGAATAGAACAATTATCTTCTACTAATTCTCCAACAGAAATGAGATTGGCAGATAAATTAGGAGACACAAAAACATCAGTAAAGGAAGACCCATATTTTCAACTGCAGTAATGGGAAGAGTACTGTCATCTGCAATCTGAATATGTTGCTGACCATCATACTTACGAACATCTTATAAAGCTGCCAAACTTCCAGTCATGTGATTGGAAGCTGCAGAGTCAATTAACCAAGGAGAAGGAAGAAGATGCTTCTTGCCTTGGAGACCAAGAGCAGAAAGGGCAGAAATAATCATCTGTTGAACCTGCTCGGGCGTAATGCTGGAAGAAGAACTTGGAACCGTGGGCAGAGTGGAAAACATAGGCACAGAAGCAGACTGAACAGCAGTATGAAAACATGAGCAGATTTATTCTGAGGGCGTATACGATAATCCTTAAGGATATGACCCTCCTTGCAATAATTACAGAATTTCTTGCTGCAATATTTTGCAATATGCCCAATTTCTTGCAACTATAACATTATGGTGGAGATCTAGATCGTCCTTTGCCTTGAGCAGCGTATGTCATATTAACCATCTCAGAACCACTAGTGTTTTGATCAAGGCCAAGCTGTGAGGCAAGACGCTGTTCTTCACGCAAGAGTTCACCCAAGCAATCCTCCAAAGAGGGGACAGGTGTGCGATTGATTAACCCAGCTCGTGCACTTTCAAACTCGGGTCTGAGCTTCATCAAGAATTGATCCCGCTGGCTCTCAGAATGAACCGCTTGTAGTGCTGCCAAAGCTTCTTTGGGAACCTGAGAATGCACCAATCCAGAATAATCACTCCATAATTAATAAAACCAGAATAAAATTGTTCAATAGAAAGATTCCCCTGGCGATAGTTTCAATGTCTAACTCCAATTGAAACTTCGGACAGAATTATTTTGATAATAAATTTGCCGAAGGTAATCCTACATTTCCTTAACAGTAGTGAACCTACGAAGATTATTGACCATATGAGGTTCAACAGAGCTGAGTAGCCAGGAAGCAATTTTAGCATCCTTTCTTTCCCATTAACTAAGCTTCTTGGAATCAGTTGGAGCCTTAGAAGACCCATCCAAATGACCCCATAACTCCTTCCCTTTCACAAACATCCTGAACTGGAATTTCCAACTGGTGTAGTTCTTGCCATTAAGGCGAATAATAGAATTTTCTCTAGACATAATAAAAAAATTGACAGAGCAGAGAAATCACAACAGCTACTCTTCAGAATCTATCGATAGCTACCAAGCAACAGAAAAAAACAAGATCCGACAGTCACCAAGAAATCCTCAAGAAATCAAGAATTCAAACAAGCCAAGAGAAATCACGAAAATAATTTGTGGCTCTGATACCATATCAAATTTAGGTTTTGTTCTCAATACCCTTCTTGTGAGGGTTGCTCACTTATATAAAAGTTGTCGGACTAATTACAAGGCTAAAAATCAGCCATTACATAAGATACACATGATATGTAAGGTAAGAATAAATGTCTATCAATTCTATACATATATACAATATACTCTACACTTATGGCAATGATGCTGATTTTCTACCTAAACAATTCTCCCCTTGATGCGCCCTTAGTTAGCCAATTTGAATTTCAATTTTTAAATTCAAACTTCCGCTTAACTGGTCCTTTAGCTCGTCAAATTAGTCATAAAATTTGTCATTTTTGCATATCAAATCAGCCTTGGAATCTGCCATTTCTGAGCACCAAATCAGCCTTTAATACCATTGAGGTTGGGAAAAGGCACCTCTTCTTGATTGAGAGCGAGTTCTGAATTCTTGTGACAAGGCTTGTGATCTTTAATTTGGGATATAGGCAATGAAGATCTGGATAGAATTGTGTCTTTCTCAAACACCTTCTTGGCCAATAGAGCAGCACATTCCCATTGTGGATAGCTTGTGTTGAATTTTTTTTAATTTAATTCCAAATTTTCTGAAACATTTGGCCATTGAGTCGCTTATAGTGATCTCACATTCTTTAGTCTTTTGACCATTAGTTAGCAATAACTAACATGTCCCTTCAGTAGTTTCTATAGAATTACTTCTTTTAATATTCAAATCAAAGTGACTTTTGGAAGGTCTACATCTGTTCAACCACATTTATTCTTTCTTTGGATCCAATCTTTCTACGTAGATGCACTCATTTGGAATTCAACTACTGCATTTCCAATACTTCTGTGTCCATTTGAAACATAAGGCATCCTTGCATTCTCCATATAAAAGGTTGGGATAATCCTTTGAGAGATAAGAGAATGCATACCTATGTATGTTCTCCTCTACACTTGCAAAAACATAGTTTGCATTAGTCTTTTGTTATTTTAAATATTTTGAACCTTTTTTTATTGGAGAATTTGTCACTGACAAGGGACTACCAATTCAAAGTGTTCCCCATCTTTGCCCATGCATGCAAGGCTAGATGTTGGAGGTTATGATTGCATCTAATGACGAATAAATGAGTGCTTGAATCCTGTGCACCACGAGAGGCTCAAACTTCTCAAAAGGCAGCATCATAGATCTGCCTTTATCACCCAGATTGCTTCTATAGCCTCTTCTTTTTTTTTAATATATATTTTCATATTTATTAATTATTTGCTCTTTTAATTTATATGTCAATCCTATATATCTACCCTAAAAATGATTTATTTCTAACATCTTCATCTTCTTCGAAATGCTCATGTTAGATTCTGCCTCTTCAAGAGTTCCACCGGTTAAGAGTTCTTAACATGGTGGACTAGCCTGTTGTATATCAGAGATATGTCTGTCCCTCATTGTGAGCATGACACTCAAGCACATATTTTTTTCCCCTTTGATGAATGAACTGGTATGGTCAGAATCTGATGTTTGAATGAACTAAGTTCTAAGAGCCAAGAGTGAGATCAATGGCTCGTTGTCCTTAGGGAAAATGCATTAAAGGCCATTGCTATTGTTCCTGTTCCCAGCTTCTTTTCTTGCTACTGCAGTCAATCCTGCTGCTTACCTTGTGGCTTGAATTGTGAATTGGCTTGTCTTGCTTCAATGTTTTCTTCTTGTAAAATCAGACATTTTGTAAGAGAGTTGCTCTAATGCCTTAATAAGGGTTTTGAGTGCCCGCCTCATTGCTTAATCTTATTTCAAAACAAACTCTGACAGGAGGCGTCAAATGTTTCTTATGAGCTATCCGTTAGATCTCTTTGATACCTGACCGTTTTGGTTGCCTCATTAACTTTGCATTCATAGGCTTTTAATCTTTTTCTTTTTTAAGTATGATTTTTGTTGTTGCATTATCTTTGAGTGGACTACTAAGAGTTGCATGAAGTGCAGCAAGATTCCCTTTGAATTGATGGACATTCTCTAACTTTAATAGAACTCATAACATTTCTTATTTGTCTTTATGAATGCAAAGTTGCAAAATGTTTTCCTTGATGAATATTAGGGGTATGCAGGTAAAACATGGCATTGCTTCATACTTTTTCTTGTATAAAGGGGGGAAAAACTCATCAGAAATAATCATAGAAACAGTATATTTGCGTTTGCTCACAAATGTCGGGGTATCTTGCCCACGTTAGTAAACATATTGGCTTCGGAAATCTGATGAGATAATGTTAATTTTGTAGCAATAACAGTAGTGGATACTTTCCTCTCTAAACCGTGTAACGTGCAGGTTGATGCAGTTGTATATATAGTGGATGCAGCAGACAATGAGCGATTCCTCGAATCCAAAATTGAACTGGACGCATTGCTAGCTGATGAGAGTCTAGCCAACGTGCCGTTTCTTGTCCTTGGGAACAAGATCGACATTCTTATGCTGCTTCAGAGGATGAGCTACGTTACTGTCTAGGCCTGTTAAACTGCACTACTGGCAAGGGAAGAGTTAATTATTCCAATACCAACATCCGGCCCATAGAGCTCTTCATGTGCAGCATTGTCCGCAAGATGGGTTATGGTGATGGCTTCAGGTGGCTGTCGCAATACATCAAATAAAGGTTTTGTTGCTTGTAAAGGTGATATGTGTCATAGTTGTCTCATAGTCATAGTTTTGCACAGTCAACAGGTACATGAAATTGGTTCTGCAGTGAGGTGTACTATACAATGTCTTTTGTTTTGTTGGTGGAAACTATAAAATGTATTTCTATGTACATAGTAATTACCTGAGATACAGTGTACTTGGGTGCAAATTTGATGGTAATTCAAGATGCTACATGTGAGCATTTTGCACCATGGGCTTTTTGAAGGACTGGAACTTGGTTCCTATAATTTTGCTTGCGGGTTCTGCTGACATTGAACTACTAGATTCTCATCTTAAAGCCAGGTTAAAGA
Source organism: Calamus simplicifolius (assembly GCA_900491605.1). Classification (NCBI taxonomy): domain Eukaryota; kingdom Viridiplantae; phylum Streptophyta; class Magnoliopsida; order Arecales; family Arecaceae; genus Calamus; species Calamus simplicifolius. The sequence goes on along the minus strand of UESW01001709.1, from coordinate 271,291 downwards.
TTGTTTCCTATGCATGTATTGAAGAATAAGAATAGTGCCTAAATCGCTGTAAAGATGAGTCTTGATGGACATGTTTGGCCAAGGATATGGCATCCTTTATTAAAGATTTCCAAGAAGGATGGATTCTGACTCTCTGTTCTGCAAATAAATTATTAAAATAGGAGTGAAATATTGTCTGTTTTCATCAAAATAAAGCATGCTTATGTTGCACATCATCAAGTGATTGATACTTTTTCTAAAAAGGCTCCAATTTGTGGGTGGGATTCGTTATTTGTTAGAAGCCACGCTCCACATTTTGTTATGCCAGAGGTTATTGCTTTGGTGATCATATGAGAAGGTAGCTTGCGGCCATCACATTTCACCCAATTTCTTAGAGCTGTTTACAGATTGGGTTGGAAATGGTATATAGCTTTTCTAGAGTCTAGGCGTTCACTGATGTACAAGAGCAGCTTTCCACGGTGTCATTTGTTTGAGCTCAAGCTCAAGCTCTGTTGCAAGTGATAGCAGAAATTGTCCTGTTACAGATCAACCTAAGTGAGTTGAAAGGACCTAACTGATTATGGACTTGATCCAAAATCTCATGTGAGCGGTTCCACATTGGTGCAGCCCGTGGGACTGCAATTTCTTGGTCTCTCCCTTCTTCATCAACTGATGTAATTTAATTTAGTCCAATATCATGGTATTATGCCGTGTAAGTCATTAGATCACAGAATTTCTTGAAGAAAGCTGCCATATTGAAGTCAGTATGGGACCATATCTTAATGTCTCCTTTCTGAATGTCAGGGTTCTCTGTAGTAGTGGAAACCTAGCTGGTTGTATCCCTGGGTTTGTGTGATTTTATTGCCTCTCCCCATCTCCTGGAAGAGGTCCTCTTGCATCTTTTCCTCATTTTTGATAATTCTGATGTGCTTTGCCCTATGCCAACTGGACTTGGTCCACTCAATTGGCACCCTTTTCTTTGGCCTCTTGGGGAGGGGCCTGGTTTCTATTCCATATGGTCGCTATGTATCCAAGGAAGACAGCAAAGACCTTGCATGCAAAACCTAAGACAGATGAGTTTTTTTTCAGAAATACTTGTTTAATTGTTCTTCATATTCTGCATTTTGTAAATTTAGCAAGCTATAAAACCTGAAAAATATTGTGTAAAATAGATTTTCTATTTTTTTCAATAAATCGAGTTTTAAAACTCTCTCTTTTGATAACCTTTCAATTAATCAACCAAGTAGTTTCAAAAAATCAATTATTCTCTACCACCAAATAAAAGGCGGCCAGATCATTATTGTAATAACTTAAGATGTCATCCAAAACAACTGGTCAAAAAGTATTATTTAGGTTATATTCCATTATAAACACCATAAGCTCATAATTAATATAAACTATTAATCGAATCTATTGATACCATCTGTAACAAACAAATATCCCATTTAAAAACAAATAGTTAAAAGGTATTATTTAAAATTTTTAATTCTATATAAATATTTACGATCTAAGTGTATAATTAATGCATAACTAAACATATATCTATATATCTTTATGGGCTCTCATAATTATCATTGCATAACCAATGAGTTAATATGCATAATGAGGGTGTTTTTCCATGAGTCGGAGCAAGAAGTTAGGCTTCCATTCTAGCCTTGTCAGCCTATAGATTTGATCTTCACAATAACCATAAACAATGGGTATGGTCACGGGACTCTTAGCATCCAACGCGTCATTGACCATAGTTTTGTCAACTGCGCAACCTTAATTTTTTCCTTTTTTTCTATGACAAGTGTGCGTTTCTTAATGGGCTATGATCTATAAAGTTTAAAACCATGGTCACAGCCGCTGGATTCGAAAACTGGATCCTAGAATATTTGTTTTATCCAAATCTATAGGCGTGATCAGAGATCAAAATTATGCCACAAACCAGATGCCCAGCTTCTTAGTCATCAATTGAACCATTCCGTCGGTGCGATGCATCCTTATCTCTTAAGGTATTAATATTAATCCAGAACGAACGTTGCTATTAGCTGGTTCCGAGTCTTCCTAATTCTTTTTGTTCATTGATTTGGACCGTTCCCGTGGGAGAGTTCTTCTATCGACGCTATCAGATATCTAGAAGGCTCTGCCTTCTTTCTTTGAACGATAGGAGCCCTACTAACATGCATTCATGTGATGTGACAACGTAATCACCCGGAGGGCAAGCGTCCATTGATCATGAATCTTGCACCAATTCCATCTAAAAGAAAATATTTTGAGTAAACCTGATCTATCATAAAGAATATAAATTAGGTCAATTAGAAAGCAAAGTATTAATATTTTTTTCTTTTCTCTCTAGATGTGCTCTTCTTCTACTGACTAGATAATGTATCGCTCATTAATTGATATAATTTACATCCAGCATGATAGGGTAGATGTAGTTAGGAATTTCTCCACCTAAAGAGCAAGTTTTAAGTGCGTCAGGCAGTGATAAAAGAATCAAAGCACATATTTCAGAAGTAAAACATGCAAGCAGTGCAATCCATATATATATATATATATATATATATATCATAGAATAATGTTAACATGGCATTTTATACGCCAAATGTTTCATGATTTGTGCATCTTTGATGATCGATGAGGTGAAATACACACATTTTGAGAATGACCCGGCTAAACCGCTCACATCGTGGGCCTAATCTTTGTTTACAGGTTGTGAAAATTTCAAGCATTGTTATTCCTTTCCGATGAAAGTGTGATGCTTAAGGCTAACGCTGTGCTAGAGGTATAATCGTGCTGGCTTGAGTCTAAAATTTAAAGCTTGAAACTTAATTCGAACTCGATCAAGTTTCTTATTTAGAGCTCGAACTTGAACGAACTACTTAACATACTTGAGCTCGAATTTCTATGTAAAAAATTTATAAATAATTTTTAAATTAAAATAAAATATATTCTCAGTTAAAAATTTAAAGGAGTTTTATATAGTTAAGATGATATTGTAAACATGCATAATTATAATAATAAAATAGTAAAATTGCATAAGCTCGATAAAGCTCGCGAACTTTTCGAGCCAAGTATTTTAATACTCGAACTCGACTTGATAATATACTCGAGTAGTTTGAGCTTAAGCTCGATTTGATAAGCAGCAAGTCGATTTCAAATTATACTTGCGAGCTGTCTTGATTCAGTTACACCGTTATGCTATGCCTATTTCTTTCTCTTGAATGAATGTAGTCATCTGCGGGCCTTAACCCTTTTTTTAGCCCAAAAGGGCCTCCTTGCTGAATGTTGAAGTGTTCGGTCACCTTTAGTGGAAGCCTCTTGCCAGCCTTATATTTATCACGGAAACGACTTAGTGCACCGCCCCGGTGCACTAAGTCGTGCACCAGCGCGCGGTATTGGCCGCGCGCCCGTGCGGACACGCGTGTCACGGTCCATTGGGCCATGGCGCGCTTCACACGCGCCTTCGCACGGGCGCGCAGCCAATGCCGCGCGCCGATGCATGCTTCCTGCACCGTCCCCGGTGCAGGAAGACTTTTCCTATTTATCACTCCTCACATGAGCCAGGCTCTGTTACTCATGCATTATTCTGCTTAGTTTTTATTTTATTATTTTTGCATGTTCTTTGATTGAAATTATGTGATTTCAAAACTTAAGTGAAAGTTAATAAGTAGCAATTAGATTTAAGTTATAAGGACATAACATATGTTTTTTTCATCCAATGTGAAATTAAATTTCAGATATCACAGAGTTGGATAAGAACCTCAATTTTCATTTCTAATTCATGAAGAATGGTAAATTTTCATGTTCATATCATTCTTGTTTCATCCCCTCTTCTTCTTTCTCTTTCTACAATGAGTAATAGAGCTGAAAATTTCTCTCACTAGGTGTAAAATAAATTTTCATTTTCATGCTCATCTTAAGAGGATGAGGCAGGATGAATAAATTGCCAATGCTACCGTACGAAGGAGGTGAGCACTTTTATAAAGGGACCAATCAAATATGCTCTATGCTTCTAGAGAAAAGCTAGAATAGTATATCAAATTGGAGAAATGGCGGAATGGGGGAAGAATAATAAAGAACTTTGAGATCTAGGTAGCAGCGAGATGCGTAGGAAAAGTTATTGGAATTCCAATCTCATCAGAATAAAATAAAGCAAGCTTCAAGCCCGTACTGCAATAATTAAACGCATACTTGAGACTCATTGACCCACATTCCATGTACCAAGGTTTGGCCTATGGAGGCGCTTTCGCCTAGATTCAAGGGAGCAAAGTTTAGTGCGGTTAGGTGCTGGCTTGGTGTATGGCATGAATATTGTTGGGTAGGTGAAAGGTCTTGAGGCTGGCTTGGACGTCACGTTTAAAACGATGAGGTTGTTTTACCAATCACTACCTCTGCCTCACATGATGGGCATCCTGGTGACCACGCGTTCATCCATACATTACGTTGCATATCAATTGGTTTCTTTGATTGAACATCTGATTGATCCAGCGGCCTTCATGATGAGGGCATGTTAATAGGTTGATGGTGAGATGTGATATGAGAAGAAATAACAAGCATTAATGATTGCCTCCATCGGAATGCTTCTGTGCTTGAGCTCTAACCATTGGGATCCCCTGCTGCTTTGGCAGCGAACCAGCATACTATTTTCATCTCATGAAAACCTTTCTTTTCAGGATATGTTAAAATAAATTTTAATGGAAGTATTCGAGATAGGCTTGCCGGCTCTACTTTTGATATTCATCGATCTAACGAAGCTTTGCTGGTAGTAGGTGACTTTGGTATTCTTGATTTCTCAGTCCTTTTGACTGAGCTTATGCAGCTTGGGTTGACATTTCTTATGCTATTAGGATTTTGCATGTTCATAGCCTCCTTATTGAGGAGGATTCGCTGACGGTGATCCAATGGTTTCGGAAGGAAAGCTGCTATCAAGCTCCTGTCAATCCATTGCTTCTAGACATTGGGTCTAGCTTTCGTGATGTTTACAATGTTTAGATCCGTCAAGTTTACCATGAAACCAATTTTGCAACTAACTAGATTGGACAACAGCGGCTTCTCATGTGAGTTTTTTGGATCTGAAAATAGGATGATCTCTGTCTTTTGTACTTAATCAGATTTTATTTCTGATCTATCTGGACTGACTCGCACTAGAACAGTGTGATCGCTCGCTTGTTCAAAAAAAAAAAATAGAGTAACTTTTATGTAGTTCATTGTTACTATTTTTTTTTAAATATTTTAGATGATATCCCATCTATATTTACGTGGCTAAGTAGGAGAGAACCTTTTCTCTATAACGCACATAAAAAATAAAAGATTTATTTTAATTAAAAGCGTCTATGGAGATAATATTAGTATGCTTAATTCAAAATAGATGCAACGAGATAGAGCTCAATTTTGTTCAGCAGGAATGACACCTCCTTTTGATCCATTGATTTTCTTAATAAAAATAACTTATTGTTAAGAATCCTTTTCTTGGGTCTTGTGATATTCTTTGGTAATATCATAGTAAATGCCTTGCAAGTATAAAAAGCTTAGAAGAGAATAAACGTGGCATGCGTCAAGTTGTGAGAAGCTTTTGGCATGAGTTTCTAGAACATAGATCACGGAGTGCAAGCGTCCTGAGAAAAAACGATATTCATAAAAAGGTCAAAACAAAATGCTAGTTGAAACCAATTTTTGGAGAAGCCTTTTGTTAAGAAAATTCTTGTAGCCTCTCTATCTTTTCCCTCCAAATTTCTTTTACAATGCACAAAAAAAAAAAAAAGGCTTCCCTTACCTTAAGATTTTCGGAAAAATGTCTCTAAAATTATCCCCTCATGATTTGCTAATACAAATAAGAAAGGAGAGAAAGATAGCTATATAGTTAAAGATATGGCAATTGAGATTCAAAGTTATCAAGCAATTATATTTATCATATTTATGTCACAATCAGATCCTCATCTAAAAGAACTTGCAAAAAAAAGTTATTATTTTAACTCCTTGACCTTGTATAGTGTCCCTAATCTTCCCCGTATACAACTCTGTGAGATTTAAACACTCAATAGCATGGGTTTTCACATATCCTTCCATTCAAATTCCATTCAAACCCTAACAGATGAGGCTAAGTGTTTATATCAAATTTATATTCAAATCTAATCAAAAATATATAGAGTACATGTACAGTATTTTTTAGTTCACATGGGCCATAAAGCAGGTTTTTTTTATATCATTTATCATACTCATGAATTTATTCAAAAAATATTAGACAAGAAGTTATTACTTGAGCTATTCATTTCTATTTAAATATTCAAGATCTTTTCGGTACATAATAAGATGCAAGAGTAAACACTTACTAATATAAACTCTTACATAGCAGATTTGATATAGACTCTTAGTTTAATAAGAATGATAGAGCTTAAACAGAAAGAGTTTATAAAAGCCCATATTGGTGAGTATTTAGTTCCATATCGATTATGTACTAAAAATTTTTTGAGTCTTATAAAAGATTAAAGAGCTCCAATTAATAAATTTTTGGTTAGGTTTATTAGGTAAAGTTCTGACTAAAGGTAAAGTATCCTTTATTCCACGTGGGATAAAAAACTATGTTTGCTTTGATAAACTCATTAGGTTAGTGCTTAAATGAAAAAAAGTATGTGAGAACTTTTGCTGGTGAGTATTAGTCTCATATTGATTATATAATAGAAAAATTTTAAGTACTAACAATAACTTTATGGCTAATCTATTTAAATGAAGTCCTACATTATGATACATTCACTCATCTATTAATTTATTATTTATCATTATATAATATAAGGTCCATGACGTTCATGCATCACACACATTATGATTCTCTCCCTCAAAAATAAATAAAGAAATAAATAAAATAAAAAATAGGCCAGTTGCCCACCCTAAAATGGTACAACTCAAAGTTAAGTTTAAGACGGACAACTTGATTTACATAACCTTTTATCATAAATCTTCCTACATGGTAGAACCCAAAACTAAATTTATTTATTATTGTTGCTTTTAAATGATGCTATCAGGTCATAGATTCTTTATTTTTTAATGGATACAAGAAAGAATCTTGTGATTTTAGTTGATGAATGGGAGGTTGCGTGGTTCCCTCTTTTCCTTGATTGTTTGTATCTATTTTTATTGATAAAATACAATAGCATAGCCTTTGAAGTGATTCCATGTGCGGTGTTTCATTTTTTTTTTTTTTTTATTTTTCTTGTTAAGATCTATCGAGAATGATTAAGAATGTTTTGTCCATTATTCCATTAAAAAATTTTAAACTCTAAAAAATATTATAATGATTAAAACCAAAGCTGGTTTTGTTTTTGAGAGTAAACATGGTATGTACTTTAAAATTAATTTAATATTAGATGCATAAAATTAAAATCATTATAATTTATCTGCCTAGACTTTTTGGGCATGCTAATTGCGAGTTCATGTTTCAAAGTGGTGTAGTACTTACCATGGATAGCTGCCGGTCCTGAGATAAGCTTGCTTTCAATGTTTAAAGAAAAAAAAAAATTTGGATAGTGTTTGATTCATAAAAAGCTATCCCTAAATAAATATATAATAGCATTTATCCAGAGAATAGCTCAAGGGATATCCATCTTTTTAAAATAATAGCTTTACCATCAAGGAATAACTCTAGTTATTTCTGAAGTCCCTCAGAATAAGTTCAGGGGATAACCCATGGTTAAACCATGGGTTATCCCTTCTGGTTAAACTTTTTCAGAACTATTCCTCTAGTTATAGCTTTTGGAAATAAAGGGAATATCCGGGGGATATCCCTCCTTATCTTCCATATTAAACACAACCTTAGGCTATGTTTGAAATAGGGGATAAGAAGGATATTCGCTGAATATCCCTCTTATCCTCAAAAGCTATAATTACTGGGGATAACTCTGAAAAAGGTTAACCATAGGAGATAATTCATGTTTAATCATGGATTATTCCCTGAACTTATTTCCTAGAAAATTCAGAAATAATTAGAGCTATCCCTTGATGGCAAAGTTGTTATTTAAAAAAGGTAGTTATTCCCTTAGCTTTCTTCGGGATAATGTTATCATATACACTTATTCAGAGATAGCTTTTTGGGAACCAAACACTACCTTAGTATTTTTGGTTGTAAAAAAATTCTCATTAGCCAAATTGAATAATGCAAAACTAAAAAGGACATTAAACATTTATATCACCTGCATTATTTTTATCTTTATTTTTAATTTCTATTTTGAAGTTGCAATATATTAGAACCATGTTAATGAAATAAAATAGAATCATCAAGGTTTTTTTTTATTTTCTTTTTACTAAAATTAGTATTCATGAAATCCCAATAAGTTTCCAATATATTACGCACCCAATTTATTAAAAATATATTATTATAATATATTTTTTATAATGACAGTAGAATCTTGTAGGGGACTCTTGCATCAACAAAATAATTGATGCTGATGATGATACGAAAATAAAGTTATTAGCAAGTCCAAGAGTCAATGTCTAAATTAAATAGCTAGCGAAAGCAGAAAAAGAGTTTGGGAAAGGACATCGGAGGTTTTCTAATGAGAATCTAAATCGATTGAAAGTGATGATGAGAGTAGGATGGATCTTATAGTCTTTAGGTTTGTAGAAAAATAGATTGTAATAGACTTATCTATTGATGAGATGGGACCATATAGATTACTTAGATTGTAAGACATATGCCTTGCCATGAATCCATCTTTCTAGATGGGACTATATGGAGTTCTATAGGCCACATATTTTATGGTCAAACATTTGTTTCTATCAATCTGACTCTAGATATGTGTACATTGAGTCATCAGATATGTGCCACCTGCCAACATATTAGAATGTTCTTCTAAATCATTAATGGTGTCAATTAAATTGCTATATGTCAGCTTTCTAGTATTGAAAAACTTTACATCATTCATGTTCAGAAAACCATCAATTTGGAATAACGAATTTTTAAAGTTTTAAAGAAACAATAAAAAAAAGCCAATTGAGAAAGAGAACTTTTGACTGAGTTAAAGGGTTGGGAGCTATGCATATCTAGTTTCGAATAGTGCTCTTTCATTTGAATAAATCTATAAAGCAGTCTTTAAGTAAGAGAATGATTCCTACAAAAGATTTTTCGATGCTTCAATGAAAATCAGAAGAATCTTCCTTGTTAAGATGATTTCTCAGAAGCAATGATCTTTGCTATAGTTTTTTTGAACTTAGATTGCCTTCGAAAGCGTATCTGAAGGATCTTGGGACTTGATATTTATGCGCTATCGAGAGATGAGCCATTATCTGATTTTTCGAGCATTTTAGAGAGTTGCATTCAATAAGACCAGAATCTCATCGATTACGAGAATCGAGAGTTGATGAAGCTGACGAACGTTTATCGAAAATTTAAAATCTCGTTGATCATGAACGAAGTGTTGTATTTGGCTTCCGTTTATGTTTAGGAAAGCTCACTCCGTAATCTTTGCAATCGGGATGATTCATTCTTCGAGATATCCGGCATGGTTTGAAAAAGCAATGACGCTTATCATGAATCAATCTTGACGAGATATGAAGATAGCTTGATCTGTCGTTACCAAGCTATCTGACTCTGTAATGAAAAATCGAGCTATATATATATATATATATATATATATATATGCGCGACTTGACAACATAGTAGGATGCTCTTCTAAATCATCAGTAGTGTCAATTAAATCGGTTCATGTGCGTAGAAAACCATCAATTTTGAATAGCAAATTTTAAAGTTTCAAAAAAAAAAAAAAAAAGCCAATTGAGCAAGAAAACTTTTGACGAGGCGCAAGTCAAAGGGTTGGTCTGTGGGCAAGAAAGCGTTGAGGATTATTTTTGAATATATATATATATATATATATATATATATATATATATATATATATATATACTAATTCAAATATAATATTTTTTTCAAAAAATAAAAACAAAGAATTTTTAGAGAAATTACGTGAAAAATAAAGCTGGTAGCGTAAAAATCCATAAAACCACTGGCCGGGGAGACGCTTTTGTTCATCAATCATGACATCCAAAACGCCCACCGTTTTTTGACGGCGCACATCCTGTCGAGCCCCCTCCGCATATGTTCGAAAAATTTTATCGGTAAATCGATTCCCTTGTGACGATTCCCAAGGAGGGAATCGATCGAGTCTCTCCCAGTGGATTTTGATCACGTGATTTTGTACCCGGGTTCGGTCTCTGTCATTATTCGCCTGGATTCAAGGGAGCGAACATCGTTGGCAAGTCAAATTAATGCCTTGGCCGGTAATTACGTCTAAAGCGATCATGAGGTTAATTACTTCTTCACCTATCACCCCGGTTCTGAGAGGTACCGTGGCACAACCACGCGTTCATTTGTATTTAATACACGTTGCATGTTTATCCGTTCAGCTCTCCCACTTGGCGAGTTCTTCTAGAGCATTCCAGAGGCAACGTTTTGTTTCTAATATGGGTTTGATTTAACATCTCGTTGGTCCCGATGTCCTCAATTATTATTATTATTATTATTTTATTTTTAGGTAACAACCCATCTAGGATAGCCTTTTCTCTATTCTATACATAAAAAAAAAAACATTGAGTGCGGAAAACTGGTAGCATTTCGATGCGGTAAAAAATCATCACTGTCTTAATAAATATGATCGGCGATGAAATTGAGTCGATAAAGATCGGTTTATCTTTGATTTAATTGATTAAATTATATTTGAACTGATTAATTGGACTATGATCCAACTGATAATATAAGTTAGTTTTAGTGCTAACATTAGAGTCGATCTCAACATCGATGCCAAAGTTAATCTTAGTGCGAACGTCAGAATCGGTCTTAATGTCGATGCTAGAGTCTGTCTCAACATCGATGCTAAAGTTAGTCTCCTCAATAACCCATAGTTAGTACCGACACCATCATCGATTTCGACATCAACATCAAAGTAGGTCTCCAAATCTCGACAGAACCGAACTATCTTCGAACCTTGATAGGGCTGAGCTATCTTCATATCTCGCCAAGATTGATCCTCGTTCCTTCAACGTAAACGTTATTGCTGCTTTAAATGAAGCCGGATATCTCTAAAGATGAACCACTTCGATCATAAGGATTGTGGAGTGAGCTTTCCAAAATGGAAGCCAAATACAATACTCCGTTCATGATCAATAGGATTTTAATTTCCTAATAAAGCATTCATGAGCCTCATCAATTATCGATCCTCATAACTGATGGGATTCCAGCCTTATCATATGCCAACTCTTTAAAAAGCGCTCGAAAAATCAGATGACGACTTACCATCTTAATAGCGCATAAACACCACGTCACTGTCATCACATGATCTCCCAAGTAGGCGCTCATATTCTCATAACTCTAACAAAGGCCATTGCTCCTGAAAAATCATCTTAAGGAGGGAGATTTTTCTGCTGGAGCCTTTTTCTCTTATTTGATTGCTGAATATTTTTATCGACTTAGACTTCGAAGAGACTTTTGCAAGGATCATTCCTCGTGCTTTTCATATAAAGACTACATTATAAGTTTATTTGGATGAAAAAGTGCTGCTCAAATTCTAACGTGCATCATCTCTAAGTTGAAGAACAAATTTCAGCAACATCGTATTTTGAAGAGAATATTTTGAAGCAACAGATGGAAGCTTAATTTTGTTGCAGTATAAAGCAACTTATTGTTAAGAATCCTTTCCTTGATAAATATCTTACAAGTAAGAAGTTTAGAAGAGAGTATAACCTACTGTACATTTGTTGTAAGATTTTTTTTTTTTTTTTTTGGTAACGTGCAATGTTGGCTCTCTATCCCACGTCAAGTACTCCCAATTTATCACCAGAAGAACGAGACTAAGCTCAAAAGAAAAATCTATATCCTAATTAAATTTTGAGTTCATAGGAATTGAATTGAGAGATATTCCTCACACCTCAAGACGGGATGGCTGCCAATAATTTTTTTTTCTTTCCTACCGATCAAGAGATTACAATAAATGTAGCACTTTCTAAAATTACCTGAGATTAGTTTGAAAATATGTAATGCTTTGAGTAAGCCCAACCAAAAGAGATAGCTATAGCGATAGAGGAATAGAGGAACGGGCAATAGAGATAGTTATAGTAAAGCAAGGTACATTCTATTGGTCTCTCATAATAAATCTTGCTTGATTAATAATAAATTTAACTTTAGCTATTGAGAGGGGAATGACTTGTTAAAATTAGCTTTAATATATCCTAATGGTAAGGATTATCGGAAGGCCAAAGAAGAAGATCTCTCAAAGGAAATGACGGATGGAAAGTATAACTTTAGCGACTAAAAACAATTGCCATCAGATAATGTTCAAAAACTACCATCACTTGATAAAGAAGTCGTCTTAGATGGATCCTCCTCTATTGAAATATTTTCTTTATTATAAGACGTGCAAGAATCTTTGATATCGAGGAATAGAAGTGTGCCAAGAATAATTATAAGAAGGTTAAAAGAATTTACTATGTAAAATGAATTTTTGAAAAGTCTTTATTAAGAAAATTCAAATGGCGTCTCACTTCTTTTTCCTCCAAATTGCTTTTGCAATTAGGAAAAGCATTTTTTTTGAACTTAAGATCGTCAAGATATGTCTTATAAAATAAAAGTTAGGATAAACCTAAAATGACACATCTTATGATTAAAGCTAAGAGTGCATTAGGGTAAAGAGTGACTTTTAATTTTTTTTTCCTCTATTAAGGATGTTTGGCATATAATTAATTCTTTTTCAATGATATTTTTTTTCTTAAATTATTAATTAAAGGGGATAGGTTAGCAAGATAAATAACAAAAAAATTCATATATATTACTATATATATTTGATTTTTTTATTAATTATATTCTAAATATAGTTATTTATTCATAGGTACAACTAAATATATATATAGCTATTAGAAATGTCTCTCACGTTGCTTTCTTTAATTTTTTTTTAATCTCCTATGGTCATACCTAACGCGCCCTTAGGGTGATAATTTGCACAGCCTTTTATCATAAATCTCCCAACATGATGGAACCCAAAACTAAATCTATATATTTATTTTCCTTGTTTTTAAATGATGGGATCAGGGGACAGGCCCTCCTTTATTGTTTACACGTTTGCAAGAAAGAATCTTGCCACTCTATTAGCTATTTAAAAGGCTTGATGAATAATAGGTTTCGTAGTTGGCTCTTTTCCTTGATTGATTGCATTGATTTTTATTAATAAAATATAATAACTGAAGTGATTCCATGTACGGTGTACTTTTTTTTTTTTTTGTGTTAAGGCATATATATCATGTACCATTAAAAAATTGTCTGTTATTTTATTGCAATTTGTTAATGTTAAAAGATAGTATTAAATAATGGCAACTTGATTTTTAAGTTTTTAATATAATAGTTGGTTTTGATTTTGAGAGTAAACATGGTATGCACTTTAAAATTAATTCAAATGTTATGTATGAATATTAATCATTTTAATTCACCTATCTTGGTCTTCTATTCCTATTTTAGACTTTTAGTTACAAATTTAGGTTGTTAAAGCGTAGCATTTGTCATGGGTACTGGTTGTGAAAAGAAAAAAAGTTTGCATGAGCTAAGGTGAATAATGCAAAATTAAAAGGACATTAAGCTATTTATATCTCACGCATTACTTTTATCTTAACTTTTAATTTTCTATTATGAAGTTACAATATGGTTAGAATCATGTCAATGAAATAAAATAGTGTCATCAAGTTTTTTTTTTTAGCACTAAAATTAGTGTCCATGAAACATCCAAAAGTAGTTTAACATATGATACGTTCAATTTTACTGAAAAATATATTACGTGATGTGGGTAATCAAGTCAAGTTAGGGCTAATAAATAGGGCGATTGATGGGATTTCAGCTTCGAACTTCAAGATTCCCCTTGGCCTCAGACTCCAGTGCCCCTTCGGCCTCGGATTGTCTGGAACCTGCTACGTGGCTCATCAACCATCTGCTACCACCACGTGGGGCCTCGGATTGTCTGGAACCTGCTACGTGGCTCATCAACCATCTGCTACCACCACGTGGCCTACTAACCGCTTGTAACCGTGCGTGGCCATTGCCAGACCCAGCCCACCTATCACCTATGGTGCCATGCTTGGCAAAAATCTTTTAAAAAGCGGTAAAGGAAACTCTTGGACAGTTATAAGAACCTTCGTTCATAGCGAAAGAAGGAATCTGAACTCTAAGTTTTTCGAGATAAATTTTTTTAGTCCATTATTCATCATTATTTCTTAAGTTACTCACTTGAGTGTCGGAGGATTCCTATCAAAACAACCTATCCTTAAAAATTTTCATGCAGAAATTCCGTCGAGAAGAAGGTGTTACGAGATTTCCCGAGCTGTTCTCTCGATCCTTTGTGATGAGGGGCAAAATTGTCATTACATTTGATGAGGCCAGTTGACTCCATGGGCAATAAAGACAACAATTTTTGGACGGCCTCCTCTCAAGATAGCAATTTCCAGACGATTTTTCTAGGCGGAAAGCCTCGGCCAGCTTTAACATACCTCGGCCAGCTTCATACCTCGGCCAGCTTCAACCTCGGCCAACATACCTCGGCCAGCTTCATACCTCGGCCAACATACCTCGGCTTTAGCCTTGGCCAACATACCTTGGCCTTCGCAACCACGCTATGTCTTTGCATCAAGGCATTTATGGCCTCATAAAGGCCATGTGCATCCACCTGCTTTAAGGCGTTTAATGCCTTATTTCCTTCCATGCATTAAGGCATTTTTGGCTGCCATGTTGGCCTCTTGTGCCTCGGCACCTACCTCCGCAGAGCCATGATGACCGAACCACAGCGTTCAAAATACCTCTGCAGAATCCGGCACGTAAGAATTCGAATCAACTATAACTGAATAAGATTCCAGGCGGGGAATCATGCCCAGAGGTGGCCTAGGACCCGCAAGAGTGGCCTAGGTCCATGTGATCATTAAACCTCATGGCATCAACTAACTCTCTCAGCCGTCGATCCTCTAACTGACAAGATACAGATCCCGCTAGCCTCATAACAAACTTGATTCGAATCCTAACAGTTTTCGGACCTCATCCAGAACACGTCCAAGGAATCAGGTGATCGCCTATAAATACCACCACCCTCAACCTCTCAGGTACGGCCATTTTATGCCCATTTTTACATTGTTCTTACACTGGCTCTCATTCTCCATTGAAGCTCCCCTCCTGAGCTCGGAGCTCTCAAGAGAGAACACCCGCCAAAAGGGAAACTTCTCTTTGAGAGTCTTCTTCACATATCTGCTTGCTGTGAATCTCCACTGACTTGGGCGTTGGAGGGTCCTCTGTAGAGGGCAACCCCCACAGCACCCTCTACGCGTGGACTATCTTGCATATCCCATCCCGAGGCGGCGAGATCGGCGTCCGAATCAGGAGCCAGAAGCGCACCCAGAGTCGGAGAACGGATTTCCGCAGCAACATATTGGCACTAGAGGAAGGGTCTCAAGTCCCATAAACTTGTGATCCAGGAGACAAGGCTCAAGAGCCAGAGGAAGCATCCTCTGATGGCCAATCAAAGGAGAGCTACTTCTGAAGCCTGGGACCAGGTCGCCTCCCAAAGACCTGATCCGGTGGGCAGCGTGGCACCGCCGCCACCACCGGTTGAGACTCCATCGCCACCAGCGGCCCCAGTGACCCAGGACCAGTTTGCCACACTGGTCCAGCAGGTCCAAGCACTGACCTATTTGATTCAGGGACGCCATGAAGCTTCCCGTTCAGCTGCTCCTGCTCTGCATCTTCCTGAGGAGGCTGCGACCCCCATTCTCCCAGCGGTCTCTTCTTCCAGTCCGCATAGGGTTGCGGCCCCTCATCATCGTCCTAAGGGACCTGGGCTAACCCCGCAAGGAGTCTACGACAAGGATTTCCTTAGATCTCGGCAGGCCCAATCCCTCTCTCCGGTGTTCTCTCGCCATGACTCGACGCCGTCTTCGCATTCTCCTTGCCCAGCCCCTCCTGCTGGGCCCGAAAGGAGATCCGCCGACAGATCTGGGAGATGAGCCAGGAGTTGGATGCTGCCAAGCAGGTCCATCCGCTCCAGCATAAGGCAGAGCAGGGCATTCCCTTCTCCAAAGAGATCATGAAGGAAGTGATTCCCTTCCATGTCAAGCTGCCCGCCATCGAGCCCTACCATGGAGCCTCCGATCCTAACGACCACCTTAGCAGCTTCCGATCGATCATGATGTTCCATGGGGCATCAGATGTGATCCTCTGCTGCGCCTTCCCATCCACCCTTAGGGGATCCGCTCAAACCTGGTTCAATGCCTTGAAACCAGGTTTTGTTGGTTCATTTGACGAGCTAAGCCGCCTCTTCATCAGCCAGTTCGTCAGCAGCCGTCGTTATCGATGGAGATCTGACTCTCTCTCTGAGGTTAAGCAGAGAGAGGGGGAGTCCTTAAAGAAATATCTCGGCCGTTTCAATACGGCCATGCTGGAGGTGGACCACCTTAATCATGAGGTGGTCATATTCTCCCTAGCAAGCGGAGTGTTGAAGGAGAGTGACTTTTACCTGGCGTTGGAGGTCAGCTACCCTCCGAACCTCTCCGACATGATGGCTTTGGCAGACAAATATACCAGAGTCGAAGAATCGCGGAGAGCTGCTCGCACCGAGTTGACAAGGAAGAAGGAGCCCAAGGGCTCAGATAAGCACCGATTCACCCGCCAGCCAAGCCTGCCTCGCCGCCAAAGGGTTCCTCCGCCGTCGCCAAGGGAACCGTACCCGGAGCCCACCTAGGAGGTTAGACCGAGATACCCGAAACTTATGAGTGGATGAACTTCACCACATCCTATGGGCCTACCGCACCTCCCAGAGAGTTCCCACAGGCGAGACCCCATTCCGGATGGCCTTTGGCGCAAAAGCTGTCATCCCCGTGGAGATAGGACCCCCTCTATCCGCGGATGCTATCACGCCTCCAGAGTCAAAGGGAGATCTTTCTCGCCCGGCGATCTTGTCCTCCGAAAAGCATCCGTCTCCAAACCGCTAGAGCAAGGAAAGCTGTCTCCGAACTGGGAAGGCCCCTATCAAGTGGCGGAAATCATCGGACTTAGCACCTACAAACTCAAGGATTTGAACGGGAAATCAATCCCCCGGACGTGGAGTTCGGACAATCTTCGTATATACCATCAGTAGGGTACACTCTCTATAGACTTGCCCCATTTACAGCTTTGGCATCTTGTTTCAATTATCTGCGGCACGACTGCTACAATTGTGTTTTCGAAAAAGTCGTAATAGAAAATAGATGCTGCTTACGCATCCATTCTCGGCAACAACCGAGTAATATATTTTTTTTGAAGGCTCGGCAATAATCGAGTAATAAATTTTCAAAAACTCGGCAACAACCGAATAATATATTTTTTTGAAGGCTTGGCAACAACCGAGTAATAAATTTCCAGTGACTTAGCAACAACCGAGTAATATTTTTTTGAAGGCTCAGCAACAACCGAGTAATAATTTCCAGAGATTCGGCAACAACCGAGTAATATATTTTTTGAAGGCTCGGCAACAACCGAGTAATAAATTTTTAGAGACTCGGTAACAACCGAGTAATATATTTCTGAAGGCTCGGCAACAACCGAGTAATAAATTTCTAGAGCCTCGACAACAACCGAGTAATAAATTTTCAAAGCCTCGGCTACCGCCGAGTGATATATTTCTAAGGCCTCGGCCAAAGACCGAGTGATATATTTCCAAAGCCTCGGCCAATCCGAGTGATACAGCACTAAAGCTTCGTCCCAACCGGATAATTTCTCGGACACTCTAGCGCAACTAAAGCGCCTTATTTTACTTCAGCAAGAGGGCCGCCCAGGCCTTTCTCTAACATGCACAGAGATAAACACTTCCTCCACAGAGGTCGAATGACATGTCCCCCAAATAAGATTGCTCCATAATTCTACTCCCTACATCCAAAATTACACTTCAGACTAGGGAGTGGGGGGGCATGTGATGAGGGGCAAAATTGTCATTACATTTGATGGGGCCAGTTGACTCCATAGGCAATAAAGACAACAATTTTTGGATGGCCTCCTCTCAAGATAGCAATTTCCAGACGATTTTTCTAGGCGGAAAGCCTCGGCCAGCTTTAACATACCTCGGCCAGCTTCAACCTCGGCCAACATGCCTCGGCTAGCTTCATACCTTGGCCAGCTTCAGCCTTGGCCAACATACCTCGACCTCCACAACCACGCTATGTCTTTTGCATCAAGGCATTTATGGCATCATAAAGGCCACGTGCATCCACCTGCTTTAAGGCGTTTAATGCCTTATTTCGTTTTATGCATTAAGGCATTTATGGCTGCCATATTGGCCCCTTGTGCCTCGGCACCTACCTCCGCGGAGCCATGATGATTGAACCACAGTGTTCAAAATACCTTTACAGAATCCGGCACGTAAGAATTTGAATCAACTATAACTGAATAAGATTCCAAGCGGCGAATCATGCCCAGAGGTGGCCTAGGACCTGTAAGAGTGGCCTAGGTCCATATGATCATTAAACCTCATGGCATCAACTAGCTCTCTCAGCCATCGATCCTCTAACTGATAAGATATGGATCTCGCTAGCCTCATAACAGACTTGATTGAAATCCTAACAGTTTTCAGACCTCATCCAGAACACGTCCAAGGAATCAGGTGATCGCCTATAAATATCACCACCCTTAAGCCTCTCAGGTACGGTCATGCCTATTTTTTATACAGTTCTTACACTGGCTCTCATTCTTCATTGAAGCTTCCCTCTTGAGCTCGAAGCTCTCAAGAGAGAACACCCGTCAAAAGGGGAACTCCTCTGTAAGAGTCTTCTCCACATATCTGCTTGCTGTGAATCTCTACTGACTTCGGCATCGGAGGGTCCTCCGCATAGGACAACCCCCACAGCACCCTCTGTGCGTAGACTGTCTTGCATATCCCACCCCAAGACGGCGAGATCGACGTCCGGATCAGAGCCGAAGCGCATCCAGAGTCGAAGAACCAATTTCTACAGCAATACATTAGATTCACTCTGTTCACTTGACGGTAACATTACGATAATAAGTTTTATATACATATATAAATAACCAATTTTGAATAATTAAATCTTTAGTTTCAAAGAAAAAAATCATGATCATCCGATTGAGTAAGAAATCTCAAAGTGACATGCGGAAGCAACAACGTAAAGGAGAAGCATCTAAATCATATGGATTTTTTTTAAAAAAAATATTTTTTCTAATGTTAAAATAATATTTAAAAAATAAAAAATTTTAGAGACGCTGTATGCTTCCAATATATAGTTTTCTATGATAGACTAAAATTAAATATATTGATCTTTATCAAATATGGAAACATGGGATCAATATATTTATCATAAAAGTTATTGCTTCACGGTTCATGATGGGGCCGGTTGACCCCATGGGCAATAAAGACAGCAATTTTTGGATGGCATGACGACCATCGGTCTTCCCGAACGGCTTAATTCCTAGGCGGCCTCGCTACTTTACTCGGCTTTCTTTTGAAGGACGTAATGGATATTTAATTCCATCCACGATTATCCAGGCATTTATTGCCTTATTCTCATTTATGGCTGCCACGTTATCCCTCTGGCGTCGGCCTCAACAGCGTCGGCATCGGCCTCAACAGCGCCTGACGTCGGCGTCCGCCTTCTATCGACCTGCATCCACTTGCTAGGCATTTATTGCCTTATTCTCTCCCATATTTATAGCCCTTATGGCCTCAAAGGCCACGATTATCCAGACATTTATTGCCCTATTCAGCATCGGCCTCAACACCACTTGCTGGGCATTTATTGCCTTATTCTCTCCTGTCTTGATGGCCTCAAAGGCCACGAGCATCCACTCGCTCTAAAGCATTTATAGCATTCTCTCGTATTTATGGCTGCCACGTTAGCCCCTTCGGCCTTGCTTTTTCATTCTATCATGAACAGTTTCGGCCTTTTTCCCTATAGTCTCGGCCTCAGCCCCTTGGTCTATTCCCTCGGCCGTAAACAGTGTCATGCACATGAACAGTGTCACATGAACAATGCCTTGCACGTGAATAGTGCCATAACTCCATAATTAATGCTCTACAAGGGACTTCTGGCTTCAACTTTAAACGACATCTTCTATCCCAATTGTTGCACTTGGGGCCCACGTGACTAAGCTTATCACCCATTGCTGTTCACACAGAACTTCTACGTGGCTTGCCAACCCGTTTCTCTTTGCCAAGATCATGGGTGGTTACTGCTATATTATGAACCGTTGCCGATACTTATGGCACACGTTTAGCAGCTGTAGCCGATCTTAACGGAAGATGTGATTCGGCTGTTATCAACGAAGGGTAAGAGGGACCCCCGAACAGGTATATAAAGAGCCCGACCCCCAACGAGGGAGGGGGACTGAATCTCTACTCTTTTATTAAAAAATTCCTGTTCTCCATATCGCTGACTTGAGCGTCGGAGGGTTCCCACCGGAACCACCGGTCCGGGACTTTTCTTGCAGGTTTTCGGCTGAAGGAGGCGGTCCCTATCATTCCTCTGAAGGCCAACGAAGCATTTCCGTCGCTTGACGCTCCTCAAAAGTGATTTGGCGGCAACAGATTGGCGCGCCAGGTAGGGGGCATCAGCTATGCTGGTTTGCAGATCTCATCCCTTTTTTTTATCAAATTGGTGGATCGTAAAGATGGTGATGACAAGAATCCGGAAAGCTTTCACCAGTTATGCTGGGGGGCACCTTCAACGAGCTGAGCAAAAGCTTCAGAGGCAACATCTCAAGACCACGAGGCAACATCTCAGGACCACGCAACAGCAAACAAAGGCTTCCACTTGCTTTGTGGTCACTGCCCAGGCCAGCCATCTCTCATCCTACCGGAAATCTTCCCAGCAAGAGGTCAACCATCATCAAACCCATCAGCGGCTTAAAGCCCAGAAAGCCATCACTCTCCGCCCAAGCAGCCTTCTCTCCTACGGACAGCGACGCAGAGGAAGGCCCAAGTATGGGCAGCGGTACCTCCACTCCTACCAACTTGATCCCTGGGGGGCAGACCATCAGCGGGCGAAAGCGTTCAAGCCCGCAGAAGAAAAATAAGGGTGCTGCAAGAGCTAAGTATGCTGCGCTTAAGACTTTTTCTTTCATTGATGCTTAAAAATGTCACGCAGATCAACTCTGTATCGGCATTCAAGACCAACCTCGCATTAATGTCTCAAAAGCCTAATGTACCATCGGCAATAAAGACCGGCTCCGCATCGGCACCAAAGACCGGCTCCGCGTCGGCACCAAAGACCGACTCCGCGTCGGCAGTAAAGACCGGCTCTGCGTCGGCACCAAAGACCGGCTCCGCGTCGGCAGTAAAGACCGGCTCCGCGTCGGCACCAAAGACCGGCTCCGAGTCGGCAATAAAGACCGGCTCCACGTCGGCACCAAAGACCAGCTCTGCGTCGGCAATAAAGACCGGCTCCGCATCGGCAGTAAAGGCCGGCTCCGCACCGGCACCAAAGACCGACTCCGCGTCGGTAGTAAAGACCGGCTCCGCGTCGGCACCAAAGACCGGCTCCGCGTCGGCACCAAAGATCGGCTCTGCATCGGCAATAAAGACCGGCTCCGCGTCGGCAGTAAAGACCGGCTCCGCACCGGCACCAAAGACCGACTCCGTGTCGGCAGTAAAGACCGGCTCCGCGTCGGCAGTAAAGACCAGCTCCGCGTCGGCATCAAAGCATGACTCCACGTCGGCACCAAAGACCGGCTCCGCGTCGGCATTAAAGACCGGCTCCGCACCGGCACCAAAGACCGACTCCGCGTCGGCAATAAAGACCGGCTCCGCGTCGGCATTAAAGACCGGCTCCGCACCGGCACCAAAGACCGACTCTGCGTCGGCAGTAAAGACCGGCTCCGCATCGGCACCAAAGACCGGCTCCACGTCGGTAGTAAAGACCGGCCCTGTGTCGGCACCAAAGACCGGCTCCGCGTCGGCGTAAAGACCAGCTCCGCGTCGGCACAAAGACCGGCTCCGCGTCGGCAGTAAAGACCGGCTCCGCGTCGGTACCAAAGACTGGCTCCGCGTCGGCAGTAAAGACCGGCTCCACGTCGGCACCAAAGACTGGCTCCACGTCGGCACCAAAGACCGGCTCCGCGTCGGCAATAAAGACCAGCCCCGCGTAGGCACCAGAGACCGGCTCCGCGTCGACAGTAAAGACCGGCTCCGCATCGGCATCAAAGCAGACTCCACGTCGGCATCAAAGCACGACTCCGCGTCGGCACTCAAGCTCGGCTCCGCGTCGGCACTCAAGCTCGGCACCTAAAGCCCGATGTACCATCGGCACTAAGCTCGACTCCGGTCAGCACTCAAAGACCGATATACTATCGGCACTCAAGCCTGAGGCCAGCTCGGCACCAAAAACCGAAAACTAACTCTAGCGTTGGCAACAAAGATCGTCGGCATAAGGGAAAAGGCACCTGACGACTCTCCAACTATCAGGTCACCCTTCGGGTTAAAAGGAACCCAACGACTTTAGCAACTCTTGGGTCACTCTTCGGGGTTCAAAAGACTCTTGACAGCCTCAACTCTGCTTCAGCAGCTTTATCACATCCTCAACGACTTCACAGCGGCTCTAACTCTGCCTCAATGGCCAATGGCCAATCAAGTAAGACCTTTATCTAAATTATGTACCAGCAACATATTACTGGTCACCTTTGGCCATCAAGAAGCCCCAAGACAACTCAGTTTGGGAGAGGCCAACTCCCCAGCTCACAGTTGAGGGGCACCCACTTTCAAATTTTATGACAAGTAGAAGACCCAAAGTCAACTCACAGTTAGGAGAAACCGACCCCCCAACTCATAGTTGACGGGCATCCGCTTTCGGGCTTCGCATAGGGAGAGGATTACTGGTTGCCAGTCAAGGATAACCCACTTACCCTCAAACTTTGCTTAAAAGTTTTTTGAACGGGCAAAAAGCATGGCTCCAAAGAGCATGAAGATGTCTACACAAGACAGCACCAAAGGAAAAGGGTTTCCCCACCTGAGAGGAATCATAGTTGAAGTTGATAGGAAAGGGTAGATGTGAAGGTAAAAAGTCCTACACTCCTTTCGCTTAGCTAACGCGGGGCACACAAGCTCAGAAGTGTGGGGGGCATTTGATGGGGCCGGTTGACCCCCTGGGCAATAAAGACAGCAATTTTTGGATGGCATCCTATCGAGACGGCCATCTTCCCGAACGGCTTAATTCCTAGGCGGCCTCGCTACTTTACTCGGCTTTCTTTTGAAGGACGTAATGGATATTTAATTTCATCCCCGATTATCCAGGCATTTATTGCTGCCACGTTAGCCCTCTGGCGTCGGCCTCAACAGCATCGGCGTCGGCCTCAACAGCGCCTGGCATCGGCGTCGGCCTCCTATCGACCTGCATCTACTTGCTAGGCATTTATTGCCTTATTCTCTCCCATATTTATAGCCTTTATGGCCTCAAAGGCCACGATTATCCAGGCATTTATTGCCTTATTCTCATTTATGGCTGTCACGTTAGCCCCTTGGCCTCAACAGCGTCGGCATCGGCCTCAACAGCGTCAGCCTTCTGCCGACGTACATCCACTTGCTGGGCATTTATTGCCTTATTCTCTCCCGTCTTTATGGCCTCAAAGGCCACGAGCATCCACTCGTTCTAAAGCATTTATAGCATTCTCTCGTATTTATGGCTGCCACGTTAGCCCCTTCGGCCTTGCTTTTTCATTCGGCCATGAACAGCTTCGGCCTTTTTTCCCTATAGTCTTGGCATCAGCCCCTTGGTCTATTCCCCTCGGCCGTAAACAGTGTCATGCACGTGAACAGTGTCACATGAACGTGCAAGACTTCTGGCTTCAACTTTAAACGACATCTTCTATCCCAATTGTTGCACTTGGGGCCCACGTGA
Source organism: Calamus simplicifolius (assembly GCA_900491605.1). Classification (NCBI taxonomy): domain Eukaryota; kingdom Viridiplantae; phylum Streptophyta; class Magnoliopsida; order Arecales; family Arecaceae; genus Calamus; species Calamus simplicifolius. Next base: position 247,450 of record UESW01001709.1, on the reverse strand, counting down.
CTAACCTTATCACCCATTGCTGTTCACACAGAACTTCCACGTGGCTTGCCAACCCGTTTCTCTTTTGCCAAGATCACGGGTGGTTACCGCTATATTATGAACCGTTGCCGATACTTATGGCACACGTTTAGCAGCTGTAGCCGATCTTAACGAAAAATGTGATTCGGCTGTTATCAACGAAGGGTAAGAGGGACCGTCGAACATGTATATAAAGAGCCCGACCCCAACGAGGGAGGGGGACTAAATCTCTACTCTTTCATTAAAAATTCATGTTCTTCATATCGCTGACTTGAGCGTCGGAGGGTTCCCGTCGAAACCACCGGTCTGGAACTTTTCTTGCAGGTTTCCGGCTGAAGGAGGCGGTCCCTATCATTCCTCTGAAGGCCAACGAAGCATTTCCGTCGCTTGACGCTCCTCAAAAGTGATTTGGCGGCAACAGTTCAGATGAGGATAATGCTTGTTTTTATATTTCTTTATGTTTTATCTGTCGATTACGCTTTAAATGGATATAATTAAGAAATTCTTATTATTTAATAATAAATTTAAATTTTAAATTTAAATTTACATAATTCCTTAATATCAAAAATATAGAATCACCTTAATTCATCTTAATCGTATTTGATACGCTTAATGAAGAAAAATAAACATCCTGTTTATCATATACGCCATTCAAAACGCCCACCGTTTATGTGAAAGTTATCCATGGAGCATGTCCTGCCGAGGCCCCTCGATATTTCTCCGTAAAATTTTATCAGTGACGAGTCGATTCCCTTGGGGCGGTTCCCGGTCAATGCCCAGGTGCAAGGAATCCGAGTCTCTCGCTCTCTCTCCATGGGCCCTCGTCCACAGAATACACGCCCAACTTATTCCCCAGGTTTGCGAAAAAATCTAGAGCTCCGACTTGGAAAAAGCTTTGAAAATGATTGATAAATGCGCGCGGTAACTGATGATGTCCAACCCCCCCCCCCCCCCCCTCATCGCCCCCAGATTCCCGTAGCCCGAAATCCAGTTACACCGTCATCGTCAGTCGCCACGATAGAACCAGAAGAACGCCCATGCCTTTCTCAAGCATCTTTCCTGCTCTCGTCCACTAAATTTCCAAATTCCAACCACACGGTCATAGCCTTTATAGGCTATAAATACGTCAAATAAATAAATGAAAGAAAAAGGTTTATGATAAAAAGAGTAAGCAGAAGGGTTGATGATAAAAAGAGCTAGCAGGCCTAAACCCGTTCTGAACTTTGTTCCTGATTCAATACAACAACTCTCCCTCGATAGTCAAATTTTGTGAACCACACTTCGTTGACTCGCACGAATTCACCATCGCATGGCAGTTTGAGAGCCAGATTGAATCATGTCACCTTGCTCCTAGATTTAGTTCACTTGATATTTCTCTCTCTCTCTCTCTTATATATATATAATTATATATACAGAGTGCTCATGTGCGCGAACTCTGTTCTGTCTTAAATTTAACGGCGAGCAAGTCCATCGGTCGGCTAGTCCGAGAAAACTCTGCTGGAAAAGATTCTCATCTCCCACAGCCAGGGAAAGGGCAAAAAAAAAAAAAAACACACACAACAAAAAAAAAAAAAAAAAAAAAAAAAAAAAAAGAAAAAAGAGATTCTCATCAGGAGTCGCGTTTTGGCTCACAGACCCAAGCACCAGGGTGGTGCCACTTTTCTTTTCTTTTTTTTTTTCTTTTTTTTTTTTTCTTTCTTTCTTTATTTTCCTTTCGGCACTCGGCCCCCCTCTTTCTCTCTCTTCGCCGGTTCCATGTCGCATGCGGGAGTCTTTCCGCAAAAAGTCGAAGCCAAGGCCGGAAAAACCCCATCGCCACCATCCAGAAAATTCCTCTCTCCATCATCCCACGGTTTGCTTTTATTTTTTAATTTTTCCCCTCCCTTGCCCGCCCTTCACGCTCGCTTAGAGTCCATCCAAATAACAAACAGGACGAGCGGTAGTGATCAAATATAAGTATATAACAAAATCACCCCGATAAATTCTCCCCATAAATTCGGTAACATTCAGGAACAGCTGTTGTTTTCAATCAGATAACAATTAAATACTCCTCCTCGCTACCAACCAAATGAGTTAATAGGCATAGTCGCTATATTTATAATCCAAAACTTTCAGACAATGAGAGCCTTGCCATTATTAGTATTTCCCCCGACGAGAGGCACCGATTTTAACATTAGCATTGCTATTATAATCCACACATAAAACTTGCGCACAACTATCCAAAAGAAGAAACTTCGAGTCTTCGATCCTCTCTTTACATTTTATATCGAAACTACATATGGAAATGCCTATATGCGTAAATATACATACAGAGATATGATATAAAACAACAAAAAGAGGAAAAATAATAAGAGATTGTGCAGTGGATCATAAAATGAAGCAAATTCCTCACACAAAGCCAAAACTGTCAATCTCGCTGCCTTCAACATCTATATGCTTCAGATAACATAATTTCATATCAGCAGGCCGGCAGATCAAGCCCCAGATTCATCCGACACGTGCCTGCTCCCCAGCTGCTGACGTCGCACCGCGTCTCCCCCGCAGGCCGGGAAGTCCGGCCGGCCGTGGCGACCGGTTCGAACCCCAGGGTCAGCTCCAACCCCACCTCGCTCTCCTCGGCCAGGCTTGGCTCGCCTTGGCTCACGTGCGACCCCTCCGCCGTCTCCCCGGAGAACACGCTCTCGTTCTCCCGGCTATCGCCGTCCCCTCCGCCGGCGACCGGAGCGGCCTCCCCAGCAGCGGGTTCCGTCGCCTGGCTCCCGGCCGAGTCATGGCTCCGCGCGCGCTGGAAGCCGACTGGGTAACAGTGGGGCCAGATAAAATCACAACCCCCCGCAGAGTCCGGTTCAGCTATCTCCACCGGTACGGCTCCGGGCTTCGGTTTGGCAGCACCGGGGCGCTTGAACCGGTGGCGAGACTTGGAGATCTTGTGGAGTTCCGCGGCGGCACGGCTGGCGGCGTCGGCGTCGGGGTCCTTGGAGACGTGGCGGATGTCGTAGGCTTTGAGGGGAGGAACGGGGGTGGACGCGGCGGTCTCGGAGGGGATTTGCATGATGGGGGCGCCCTTGAGCACCGCTTCGACTGCCGCCTGGCAGAGCTGCCAGCTGCCGGACCAAAGCAGGCCGACCGACCCGTAGATCGGGTTCACAATCCGTCCACAAGCTTCGTAGAGCAGCGATCGAAATATTGCTGAACCAAAGAACAACACACGCTCATCATGCTAACGCCCACAAAGTCATCACAAAAAATTAGAAAAGGAAGAAGGAAGAGAAGAAGGGACGACGAACCAGGGCGGAGGTGCTCGGGGCCGGTGTTGATGAGGTTCATGAGGCCGGCACGGCCGTAGAACTTGGCGAGGAATACGGTGGCGTTGGCCTGGGACTCGGGGTTCTTGATCCACTGGAGACACGGCCGGATGCTGCAGTTCTCGCTGCACCCCTTACGGAGCACCCGACATCCATTGCAGCTCATCCTCATCTTGTCCGACTCTTCTCTCTCTCTCTCTCTCTCTCTCTCTCAACCTATGGGACTGGATGATGGGAGAAAAGTCCTTTAATTCTTCTCCGCTCTTCTTCTTCTCTCCTCTATATCTGGAATCGAAGGACCGCTTTGAGAATTTCTAGGGGTCACCTGGCGGTGGCTGGCTGCCTACATGTACATATATATAGATATATATATATAGATATATAGATATATATATATATCAGAGGGAAAGGAAGACAGAGAAAGGGGACACTGGAATGGAAACCGAAAAGAAAGTTCACAGGAGCGAAGAATATTAGACAAGCGAGCGAAAGACTTGATGTGAGAGAAGAGGAACGGTGGACGGAGGAAGGTTATAAATCGTTGGAAGAGAGACGAGCCGCGGATTTGCGCAGTGGCCGGTGTTTCACAAAGCGGGTTTGGGTTTAATAAATAAAGTTTTAGCCGGTGCTGGACTGGGGGCGCGTACAATGCCCTTTCTCATCGGCCATAGAATCTTTGCCCCTGAACCAGCCTCCGAATTACACGTACTTCTTCGGCTCCTTTGCAAGTCTTAGGAACGGAATGGGGGAGATTCCTGGGCGGAAACCGCCCTCTCCTTTCTTGCTGTCATGCAAGGGAGAAGGGATCCAAAACCCGGGGAGGGGGTTAACGAAAGGGCAGCGCGTGGCGTCCACACACGCATCGCACGGCTGCGGCCGGATCGCCACATATCCGGGAGAGAGAGAGAGATAGAGGGGTAGAACGCCCACCTCTTAAAACTCAAAACTACACCCACCACCACTCCCCCGTTTTCTGGGATTCGTACAGCGAAATCCACGGTTTTGGGCTTCCTGGTTTTCCCAGGACTGTGGGCGCCCGACGGGACTCGCCAGCGGTTTTTCCGCGCCCACACACGCTCTGCATCCATTCCTCGCTTCATGCCTATCTAATTCTAATCCCTCTCTCTCTCTCTCTCTCTCCTCTCAAGTTTCCGCCCTCCGCCCTCCTTTAATTTAATTAATCAGCGACTAATAAGCTCATAAAAATAGAACTAGATCATTATTTAGGCCATAGAATATTAAGAGCCCCTCCCTCTCTACGCATGCGCCTTGGGTAAAGTAATACCAGAGGGTACGTCATCCGTTCTTAATATTTTATATATAACTTTTTTATTATGCTGCACTGTATCAATACAGGGACAAGGGTAAGCGTCCATCGATGCATCGCCGTAGGGGCTGTACGAGCCAAGGTTCCAGTTTTTTTTCCCTCGCTATACTGCCGACGCGAAGATTCACGCGAACTATGCTTTCAAAAAGAAGTCAGAGCAAGCACGGTTTCTCAGTAGAAAAGTAAATGGGAAGCGGGTAAAAAAATAATTCTCATGTGGTGGTAAATTGTGTGACGAGAAGACTTCTTTATTATACGTTTATGATAGAATTTTGATGGAAAAATTGGCATTAATTAGGTGGGCAATGTATATATCTACCCTCTTAGAAATATTTACTAAATTCATCCACGATAATAAGATAATACGATTTTATAATTCAAAATGTCAATGCCCGGTAGCAAGGGAGAATGTACTAGCTAGATGTTCATATTATATGTTACTTATTTAATTAGTAGATGATTACATAGTATCGTAATAAAGCATTTGCTGACTTTGACTAAAACAAGGTTATTATAGATAATTTAGATATGTCTGATCTTTTTTTTCATTTTACAATTATTGTTTATACTTGTATTTTTTTTTTCCTATTACTTGAATGTAATTATTGTGAAAAATTGCTGCAAACTTTTTTTAATTCCTTAATTATAAGAATTTTAAGCCAGAACTCTTCACAGTAAAAACTTTCAACTTTTCAAGATTCATAGAACATCATCATGCATGCCACCTAAAGGAACTTCTTAATTAACAGTAAACTTCACTCAAGGCCGGTAATATGGGTTGCATTGTTTGCAAAAACAAAAATCCGTGGGACTTTTTTTCAACAGTTCCCATTAGTAATATTCTTCCATCGATGCAAGATGAAGAAAAAGAAAGCGATGTGATATGAGATGGCATATTGATCTGACAGGGGCACATGGTATAAGATCAGAAAGTGATGCATCATGTTGAATTAAATCATCCTATGTTTTATCTCATAAAAAAATGTTAATTAAAAGAGACTTTCATAAAAATTACTATATTCGAAAAGATTTTCATTAGAGGCATTGCCTTTATATAAGAAGGAATCCATCAAAGATACTATTTTATCCAAAATTCAGCTTATCTAATCATCAATCTGAAGACTCCTTCAAGTATCTATACAAGTGATTCCAAATCTCTCAAGTAAACAAAAACCATGATCTAAATTTAATAATCTAAAGCATCGGCTTAAAGAGCTCTAGATTTTTTTTTTTACTTTTTAGATTGACATAAGTATTAAATGATTCTATCAGATAAACTCTCTAAACCACATTTATTTTTTCTTTTTCTTACAAGAGCTTGACCATGTTAACTAGAGAGTGCACTACCATCCAAGTCACCACCCTTCCTATCAGTTGGCAAATGGAAACTAGTTTCAAATATCAATAAATTGGTGTAGTATGTGGGAATAAACAAAATCATTCAGTCATTCCATTGAAGAGACGCGATTAAAAAGCGAGCAACATCCAAATAGGCATTAGCCATATTTAGATTAGTTCCTAAAATTTTATGGAAGATCCGACTAATATAAATCCTTTATGAGCAGTAATCAACTAAAGGGCAGAATTTTAACTTACAAAACCTTACACAAGGTACTAACCAAGCTCAGCATAGCTCATAATTTGTTAAGAATAGGGTGAGCTAGGTATAACTCATAATTCATGAGGATGGAAAGAGTTAAGAATGGTGATCTCAAATTAGTTAAGTTGAAAAGTTAAGGTTAAACAACTCAACTCAACTTATCTAAGCCTTTTCCCAACTATATGGGGTCGGCTACATGAATCTGCTTCCTCCATTCTACTCTATTTAAGACTAAGTCAACACTTAAATTATAAATAATTATATTTTTTAATTATTTCTATTTATGTTAGTTTATGTCTACCTCTATCCTTACATAAATTGTTAAACGATCACTCTTTCTAACTAAAGCATCTAAAAGGTCTTTGTTGTATATGTCCAAACTACCGTAATTGATTTTCTATCATTTTATCTTTAATTAGGACTACTACTATCATTTCTCGTATATGTTTATTTCTAATTTTTTCTTTTAAAGTTTTACCGCATATCCATCTTAACATGCACATTCTGTTATACTTAATTTATTCACATGTTGTTTCAGTATTGCTTAATACTCTGTTTCATATAGTATAGCTAGCATAATAGCGATTTTATAAAATTTTTCTTTCAATTTTAATGGGATGCATCGATCATACAATACTTCCAAAGCACTTCTCTGTTTAATCCATTCTGCTTTAACTCTATGATTTACATCTTCACTTATTTTACCTTCTTGTTGGATAATTAATCTCAAATACCTAAATTTTTTACTTTTTGATATCTTTTGACTTGCAATCTTCACTGTTTCTTTATCTATATTTCTACTTCTAAAAGTTAAAAAGTTAAGGTTGATGATTCAAAATTAAAAGTTGGCCTCTTAAGATCAGCATGAACAAAATCAACTTCAAGTTATAAAAAACAGTGAAAGAAAAATAATTAAAGAGAATCTGATCCGTTAAAATCAATCCACAAAAGTCCTACTATGACTTACATTGGGGAGAGTGGTGACGCTTGACTTAATTTCTTAGTTAGTAATCACTAATGAACTTACTGCAACAAATTAGATCTAAGATTGACCAACACACCTTGGCTTGATCCCATGAAGGAAAATTAGTTGAAGGTTACGAAAAGCATCTCAAAATTTGAATTAGTCAAAGTTAATTGAAGTTGGTTAAGAGATTGCTCTATGATTGATAAAGTCTAACTACAAGACTTGATCTTTTAGAAGGAATGCTTCTAAAGTGCCCACTTAGCCGGCCTAAGATCGATGAAAGCTTTTTTTGAATTCTCAAGCTCCAACTTAAAGTACTTCAAAAAAATATAGAAGAGTATGTAAGCACATTACATCGAAGATTGAGGACCCATCGAAGATGATCAGAAGCCTTAAGTAGACTAAAGTCTCAAAGACTAAAGATTATTTGGTCGATCTCCATGTAAAGATGACGTAATGCATTCAATACTTTTTGAAGAAAGACTTTAGGTCACGATGAAAACAAAAGGGTTTGAGTTGACTGGAGTAGATCCAACCAGTTGCATACTAAGCCGACTAGAGTTGAATAAATTGATTGCTCTTAGAGCTAACCAAAATTGATAAGCCAGTTATCTATGAAGTTGACAAAAGTAGATAAAATTGGTCATCGACATAGCCAACTAGAGTACATCAAGTTAGTCACCTATAAAGCTGATTAGAAAAGTATTTGAGCAAATCAAAATTACAAAGGCCTAAAGAATAAAGATTTTCTGATCAGTCTCAATTGTTAAGATGACCTAAAAAAACTTTAATATTTTTTTAAAAAAATTTGGATCATAAGGGAATTAAGAAAAAGAAAGAAAAAAATTAAAACTGACCAATGCCGTCGGATGACATTAAGCTTGATCCAAGCTAACTTACACCTGATGCAGATATACCACCATATTTAAGCAAAAAAAATCTAAAACAGGCTAGCCACTTTCTAACTGAACTATTTTATTGATTTGAGTAGGGATTTAAGCTCAGTCTAAAAAAGTAGAAGGTAAGTGAAGTGCAATGAGTTAACTGATGGATTGGAAGGAGACATATGGTAGACAACCAAAAGATGAAGGATGTTGGCTAACTAGATCATCGAACATGCCATTTCAAAGAAAAAAAAAACTCAATTAAAAGAGACATCCACTTCTATTCCGAAAAAAAAAAAAGAAAAAATATCTGCTAAAATTGTCACTTTATTCAAGAAAATTTTATCTAAGATGATGCCATATCCAAAATATAACTTGTTTAAGTTGCTCATCATCAATTGGAACAATCTTAGAAAAACTTTTTAAATGCGTATAAACATAGCTTTAGATATTTCAAGTAGATATAAGCTACAATCCAAGCTTAAAACCATATCGGTCTAACTTAAAAAAGCTCTATTATCTTTTATTTTCAGGCTGATTGAGCATTGAAGAAATTTTATGTACATTTTCTTAGCTTTATATATATATATATAGGAGTCCAATTGCAAATTAGCTAACAAGTGCCGAAGCTTTCATCCTTCTTGTTGGTTGATATTAATTTTAGATTAAAAAAATATTTTTTCTTCCATAAAAGTTCAAAGGATGCGTCTGCCCGTCAAAGTTTGCACCCTCGTCAAATTTTTGTAGAACCCGGCCGCTGCTATCATTTAATCTAGCATTCAACCTTCACGTCTTTTTAAAGACTATCTTGGTATTTGGACCATATTTTAACTGTCATCCACTTGCGGATTGGCAACCTTAAGGTCGACGAAGCCTAAAGTCAGCAATCACTAATATTGCAAGTCGATAACAATATAGATTATTTAAATTCATATGTGATCCGAATATCATTGTGTTGAAGTAGATTATTTAACATTTGATCCAGATTTCAGATACCGCTGTACTGTCGAGAATCATTGAAGAGTGGAGATCGTTTACATGAATCAACAGGAGAAAGAATCAAATCCTATCTTTTATTTACCTTCTCATTTAATTTATTGGTGATATTTTTCAAAAATCATAAAAAATAGCTTAATTTTGAGAAAACAACGGCATTTCCGCTGAAGTCAGGCTTGTATTCTCATCGGTTAGCATCAAGAGACCAATTACTTGGTATGGTCATGCTTAGTTTAAATTTAGCCTCATATAAAACCCATTAGGAGTCATGTTAAGATTTTTTTTTCTTTTTTTTTAAAAATTGCATCAATACAGGCATATATTTTGTAATGCCAACAAGAAATTTTACAGAATCATTGAAATTTATACTATTTAAAAACACTTTCTTTATATCAAACAAGAGTTTTCAACGTATTTACTAGGAGTAAACTAATACAAAAATCATTGCAAAGACTGAAAATGAAAGATGACAATTTAAAATTATCTTAATGAAAAAACAGAATCTAATTTAAAAGGCTTAAATAATATAAAATATGCATTTAAAAAATATAAATATCATAAAAATAACGTGAAAAATATGCGGTCAGTAAATTTTTGTTGATTTCTCAAGTAAAGAGTAATACACTAATATTTTCTCTTTTCTTAATAGTGAGAGGGAGAGGAAGGAGAACTACCTTCATTATAATTACCTAATTTTAAATATTTAAAGGTGCATCAATAAAGTAGGATGATTAGTATGATAACTTTGATTTATAATCTTTAAATTTAAATTATAAATTTTATAAAATTTGTTAATTGGTATTTTAGTAATAGATATAGTTTTTAAAATTTTGAAGAAATGTTAGGTAAAGAAGAAACGTAACTTCAGGCATATATGCATATATGTATATTTTTTGGTTTTATGTATGCAAATATTTTCCTTCACTTTGTCTTTATACATTTTTTTCTTAATTTTATTTGTTTGTTGATAATTTAGATATTTTATCAAATTTAATTTTTTTGAAATATATGTTTCAAGTTGAGCTTTATTTTTACTTGAACAAGACAAGGAAGAAAGGGGAACTCAAATCTAAATCATTATTCCCCTATCAAGACTACTAGTTTCGGATGCTTGTTTTATGTATTTAATATATATATATACATACACATCAACATGATGCCAAACCTATGACTTGCACGAATTTTTTTTTATATATTTTGTTCTAACAATAAATTTGAAGCAATAAAATGCAAAAGAATTTAACGATTTTTTATAAAATATTATATATATATATATATATCTTGATGACGTATTATATACAAGTGAAACTGGCCAACTGACAAGATTTCTCCTTGGCATCAGCTGGTCCTCCTTGGCAACTTGCGTGAGGGTACGTGCGGTGGTCCTTTTCTTTTTTTACCCAGTTTAGCCATAAATGAAGAACAAAATAAAGAAGATGCTAGAGCCGAGCGTGACTATACTATGATATGATATGATGATGTGGCCTTGGAGCAGAAGCGTCCTTTAAAAGGGGAAAAAAATTTATATAGGAAATATTTAGTCATTCGTTTCATTTGCGTGGAAGAGAGCTTTTGGCTCCAGCCTTTCGCTTGGTCGCTCATTATTTGGTGACGTCCAACGTCGATTTGGGGAACAACGACGCCGACCGCTCACCCATTCACCCGTTCCTGCCGCTTGCGCGCGGGCCCCCTCCTCACCCATCCATCCATCCCCCCCACTCTTCATCGCCTTCCCATCCCTATCTTTTCGAGTCCCATCCCAGCGATACTTTCCTCGTTCGTTTTCATAAATAATTTATCACAGCCCACCCCGTTCTTTCCCCAAATGGAAACATTCCAGCCGTTTTCCGTCACACCGGTATTCCCGTCTGCAAGGGCGGGCTATGCTCGCCGGGCCCTTGTTTTCGCGTCCCACGACACCGAGAGTTTGGAGCACGGGAACCGTGAAACGGTTCGATTCCGAGCTGCCTTAAACCATCGGAGGGCGGTTTTAGAAAGGGGAATCGATTTCTCCTCTCCTCGTTTCCCCGGGTTTGTTCGGTACGAACGTTGCTACCGCTCTCCCTGGGAAACAAGTGGAGTACGCGGAAAGGAAGGCTCACGTAAGCGAGCAGCGCCGGCCGATTCTCGCGGGCCCCAACGCCTGATCGGAATCGTACGTCACCAGCTCCAAATCTAAGCGCGGTACCACGGTTCTGCGGGTGGGCCCTTGACGTGGGCCGCACCGATCAGACGGCCCTCGTCCGACCCCTGCAACCGCCTCGCCGAGCTGCACGGACTCTCGCGCCAATCCCACCAAACGTCCACTCAGCCTCACCGGATTCCACTTCCGCCCGATCCCACCGCGGTGCGTGAAACGTGCCACCTATGCATTCCATGCTTCCATGTTCTATGCCGTGCAGCATCCTCCAGACCTGAACGAGCCCACCGGCTAGAGATATAGGCATGCGAGCCCACCGGTGTTCACCCAACCCGGGAGCCAGCCTAGGAGACCAAGGATGAAAATTTTCTTCATTTAATCATTTATCTGATCGTTATCATTTTTATTGGATCAAAAATTTTTTTTGATCTAAATAATTTAAAGGATAACAAAGATTTTTAATTAATGATTAAATGGATAAATGATTCGATATTCTTCATTCCATTTCTATTTATCCATCTACATTTCGTTAATTTTAATATAATATATTTAATTATATATATATATATATATATATATATTAAAAATTTTAAATTAAAAATAAATAAAATATATTTTTAAACTCTTGCTCTTTCTTCTTTCATGCAGTCATTCTTATTTTTCTTTATTTCATGTAGTTAATCTGAAGTTCTGAACAAGACGAGAACGTAGCTCCATTAGTTCATCGTTTATCTCACTATGCCTTTCAACACCTTTTTCTTACTCTAGTATGCTTTTTTTTTTTTTTCTATATCTAGTTATTTTATATTGTTGCGTTGAAATCTCGGTTCCTGATTTTTATCATAATTTGGTTATTCTCTCTTATATGTATCAATAACATCATTTGGTTGTTTTCGATTAGTTTTCATTTATCTTTAAAAAATTATTTCTTAAATTTTTAATAAATTATAAATTTAATAAAATAATTTTATATATAAATAAATAAGTATTTGGTGAATATTCTTTTATCTGATCAATATTTTTTATTTTTATTTTATTAATTATAATGACTTAAAGGGATGAGATGAGAAATAAAAATATTTTTTTTACGGAAATAAAAACCGATACACACCATTCGGCGTCATTTTTGAGCCGTTGCCATCCATAAGAAGACGTGAGAACACGATACGAAAAAGGAGAGATAAAAATCGTTCAGGCGATGGCCTGATGGTCAGGACCTTTTTTCACGCCATCAAGAGGTCTCAGGTGACGCTGCGGCCGATTCGAATAATTTCAAGATTAATCCTTGGAGCCTGAAACTCTGGTGTTAGAGGGGCTAAGGTCTGTCTAAAAACTTTCCTGTTCGCTAGCATCTGGGTGGGGTCAGATTGACCAACTCGCCCTTCGGACGAGGAACGGCTACGAAAATTCAATGCCATGCATGAAATATTTTTTGATGAGAAACGAAACTGCATGAGACCTAGCTACGATCGGCTTAGCCCTCCTTTTTTTTTTTTTTTCCGTATTTTTCCCTTCCACTTACGTCGAGTTCGCTATCTCCGCGTTTCAGGTGGCGTGGGCTTAGCAACCCCCCCCCCCCCCCCCCCCCCCCCCTTCCCACCCCGGCCAAACTTTACCACAATATATATTTTCTTAAACTTTTCTTCGGGTTATATATTGGGTTATTCCATACAACTTGGAGAAGGAAAGGGACAGGAGCCTCCGGTCTCTACAACGTTTATGTCAATAAATTAGACATAAACGTTGGCGCCAATCGATGGGCCACCAAATGGTTACATCTCCCCTTCCCATGTTCCTGCCCCCGGTCCCCCCCTTTTTTTTTTTTTTAACTCACGTCTTTCTTTTGTTCTCTTTTAAATAATTTAATTCCACTGGCAATGGGGACGGGCCACTCTCTGGGGAAGATAATAAAGGAAGACCAAAATTGGTACTACTGGTAGCACGAAGGACAGACACGGGAATGCGATAGAGGGGCAATCGATTGTACTGCAGTTGCGTGGGTTGGACGGCAACGCTTGTAAGCAAGCGCTGCTGCGATGGAGAGGGGAAAAGAGGGAGAAGGGCCCATGCGTGGAGGAGTCCTCTGAGTTCTTCTCCTCGTTGGTGGTATTTGACTCTTTGCCGTGGGGAATCGGGCACAGGGAAACCGGACTCTCGCCGCTAGGGGAGGAAGGTTCCCGTCCGTACGATTTCATTCGTGGAGCACGGTGTTTTGGCCGGCCGGCCCCTGGAACAGGACCGGTTAGATTCAGAGAAGATGCACTCCCGCCATGTGATTAATCTCGATTGCCAAGAAATTTTGGTAAACTTTCTGATTTTATAAGACTTTGGTGGATTCACCCACATATTGCAAATGAATGCTTTCATGATGCATTGTAAAAAAGAAAATAAAAAACTAATTTTCCTGCAATAATATATAAATAATAATATTTATTGGTTTATATTTATTCTGCAAAATTGCAAAGGACCTAGAAAGACTTTTTTTTTTTTTTTTTCTTGACAGAATTTTTTTTTGAAGAGGGTGGGTAATGCAGCCATCACTTCTGAGGATACAATTAGATGGCCCAAAGATTTATTAGGGCCTGATTATCTTTGAATAGGTGAAATTTAATTAGTTTTTGAAATTTGCAACCCTAATCATGGATTGTTCTTTGTGCTTCATGTGCGATGCAATGCACGCATCGCGTACGGTAATTGACTGCACATGTATCAAGGGTGTTTCTTTTCTTTTTACACTGTATAATGTACGCGCTTTTATACCGTGTGCAATGCAGAATAACTTTTCCTCCTAATCACTACCCGCCCAATGGCCTCATGATCATGTCCTTGATCCTTGAAGAGAGGAAGAAAAAAAAAAAAACTTAAAAGAGGGTAATTTGGGCAAAGCTAGCCCATGCTACTTGCCGGCCCATACTATGCATGGGCCATCATGAACATAAACATGGTGAGACTTGGGTTGGAAAATGTTATATGGCCCGGCCCAAAGCCTTTGAACCGAATATAATCCAACTAAAGATGGACCATCTTTCACTCATTGCATGGCTTCATTTGAAAATTTTGGAATGAAAACGGTTTTGTACATCATTAGCGGTGATTGATTCGTGTGCACGGTGATTGATTCATGCATGCAATGAGAACATTTTCGTTCTTTTTACATTGCACATGCAGCCACATGCGTGCGCACATATGAACCAATCACTGTGCATGATGTATGCGTTCCTACATCGCACGTGATGCACAAAAAAATTTTCTTTTGGAATTAGATTCGGTCTTAGATTCGATATTTCCCCGGCTTTATTTCAATCTGCCAGCTACGCCGCAAAGCATCTCGTATGAGTTCGATAGGATTATTATTGATATGGGAATTTTTCATGCTCATATACGGAAGATAATAAACCCTGGATTCCATTTAGAGAGTGAAGTCATCCTGAGTTGCTTTAATGCTTGATATGATTTTTGAGTTGCTAAGGTTTCTCCCCCCTTCATTTTGGTTGTGGTGTTGGGTGCAATGTATGTGGGTGGGATGGATGACTGATAGGCTTGGGCTTTGCTTAGGACTCTATTCAGAAAATAAGCATAGATTGCTGACGCTTCATGCAACTACCAATTTGCACCGGGTTAAGCTCATGCCTTTGGTAACTCAAAAGGAAAATATAGGCAATTGTGTGCTAATTCCTGATAGTTGCACCATATTTGTGTTGACTTGAGTTCCACAACCAATTCCCACGAGGTTACATCGAATCGAGGAATTTGTTCGTCTTTGATTAGGTTAATTTTGCAAGTTTAAGTATGGTGAAATTTATCCTAATCCATTTCTATCAGATACATGCTTGATTCAACTTCCCGCATAATTTGGTATGGTTCTCAGTTGTCTGAGTGAAGGTAAGTTTTTTTTCTGCATATTAAACCCTCTGTTAATTTCAACTGATCGAATCCTAGTTAAAGTTAAACAAACGTGCTAAAGGATAAAACTATTCTTGGTTTACCAAGTGAATGACGTTTAGACCTGGCCTCTTCTCGTTAAGGAATTGGTTGCTAGGGAACCAACAATGGCGGGGAGCACGAGTCAAGTGATTGGCCAAAGTATAAGAATTAGAGATAAAAATACCAAACAGATATAAAATTAACATTAGTAAAAGAATATATATAAGCAGAATATTTCATTATCATCTAGTCAAGTTAACTTAAGAGACATTTAAGTAATAAGTTACAATATGTCAAGATGAAATTTTTTTAAAAAAAGATTATTGTCGTCGGGATCCGTCCTCCGACTCGGATACGGTCGGTCTCCTGGTCTAGGCTTCCTCCTGGGCGGACCTGCACAGAAGTCCTCACGCGAGAGGCGTTGGGGATGGCCCTCCGCGGAAGACCCTCCGATGCTCAAGTCAGTAGGGATCGATGATCAACAGAAAATGAGGAGAGAGATCTCTCCGGGGAGTCTCTCCAGGGGTGGCCGATCGGGAGCTCTGAGGGAGCACCGATGAGCAATGGAGGAGAGTGAGAGTGAGAGTGAGCCAGGGGCAGTGAGCGCATACCTGAGAGAATCTGGGGGTGTCGTATTTATAGGCGATCACCTGGATCTTGAGCGACTTCTGGAAGGTTCGAAGGTTGTTAGGATACGGGAATGAATTGAATCAGGCCGTTGTGGGGCCGGTGAGATCCGTATCTTGTTCGTTAAGGGATCGACGGCTAGGAGAGCTCTTTGATGCCCTGAGATCTGATAGATGCGCAGGTCCCAGATAGCTATATTAGGTCCTAGGCCACTCTTCAACATAATTCTTAGCCTGAGATTCTATTACGATAAGTCTAGGCTCTCCCGCGTCAGGTTCCGCGGAGGTGAATATCGGATCATGGATCGATCAGGGAGGCCGAGCTATAGAAAGCTCGAGGAAAACCGAACCATGGGAGGCTCGGGGAAAATGAGCTACAGGAAGCTCGGGGAAGCCGAGCTATGGAAGCCCGGAGGAAGCCGAGCTGTGGGAAGCTCGTGAAAGGCCGAACCATGGGAGGCTCGGGAAAGCCAAGCTATGGAAGCCCGGAGGAAGCCGAACTATGGGAAGCTCGGGGAAAGCCGAACCATGGGAGGCTCGGGAAGCCGAGCTATGGAAGCCCGGAGGAAGCCGAGCTATGGGAAGCTCTGGGAAAACCGAACCATGGGAGGCTCGGGGAAGCCGAGCTATGAAAGCCCGGAGAAAGTCGAGCTATGAGAAGCTCGGGGAAAGCCGAACCATGGGAGCCTCGGGGGAAACGAGCTACAGGAAGCTCGGGGGAGCCGAGCAATGGAAGCCCGGAGGAAGTCGAGCTATAGGACGCTCGGAGAGGCCGAGCTACAGCTAGCTCGGAGAAGGTTGAGTTATGAGTAGTTCGGAAAGGTCAGGCTATGGAAACCCGAAAAGAATGAGTCAGAGGTCGCATGGTCTGACGGACCATATTAGTTTAGCTTGTTCCTCGGGTGCATATCGTAGCGGGCGGAGGGATGTGGCTGATCCTAGTCCCTTCGCACGATTATCAATGCAATGATAATTCTACCTCTCAATAAAGATTAATATGAAATATAAAAATTCAAGTATTTATGCATAAAAAATATAAAATATTATGTTAATTATAGCATCAGTCTTCCGGCCTCAAATGATGGAGATGAATGGACGGTGAAGTATCGAGAATTCTAAGTTGATCAAATTCTTGGCAGAAGAGCAAGCGAATGGATTGCACTAGAGCAGGATCGCTTGAAGCTATATTAAAGAGCATCGAAACTACAGCGAACTCCTCAATAGAAGACATAAAATAATCTTTTAAAGCACCCAGTATGGATGCAGAAGAGAAAAATTCTTCCACGATGCCCGTGACTTCTCCAGCCACCCGTCTCCGGAGTTCATTACTTTGAACCATGCGTTTGAAGCTTGTATATGTTATATAATTAAAGAGCAACAATAGAATTAAGGGACTAGAAAGTATTAAAATATTTTTTTTATTCTATCAAAGTATCTTAAATACAACTCAATGCCATCTATTTATAAGCATATCAAAATTAATAAGAATTTATATAAGTAATACTAATAAACATAACTTCCTCTTGAAATACCAATGGATATTCATTTTATTGGTAAACATAACCTGACATAACCTCCTCTGGAAATGCTAATGGACATCCATCTTTATTGGTAAACATAACCTCCTCTTGGAATATTAATGAACATCCATTTTTATTGGTAGTATTATAACACTCCCCTTGATATCCATTTATTTGATCAAGCATGTAAAAACCCATGAAAATTTCTTAGTGAAGAAAAAAGAGTAATCATTCATGTCTTTTATTAAGAGGGGATATTGTCTCATTAAAAACGTTG
The DNA here is from genome assembly GCA_900491605.1 of Calamus simplicifolius. NCBI lineage: Eukaryota > Viridiplantae > Streptophyta > Magnoliopsida > Arecales > Arecaceae > Calamus > Calamus simplicifolius. Next base: position 229,866 of record UESW01001709.1, on the reverse strand, counting down.
CCAAAAAAAATTCAATGGGACAAAACCATAGCTAAGAAAAAAAGAGTAGAATATTTTGCTTCCCTTTTTGACAGCATCTCTTGATATATTTCCCTTAAAATTATCATTCGAGATCCTTGAGTCGTCGTAGCCCAATTTTTTGAACTAACTCCTCAAATCTCTTTGTAGATAGTGCTTTCGTAAATAAATTAACGAGATTATCACTGGATCAAACTTATTGAACATTAATAGTACCACTCTTCTGAAGGTCATAAGAAAAAAAATTGGGGATATATGTTTTGTTCTGTCACCTTTGATATACCTTTCTTTTAGTTGGGCTATGCAGGCTGTATTATCCTCATACAAAAGTTGGTACCTCCTTTTGAGATGACAATCCATATATCTTCTGAATGTGTTGAATTATCGATCTAAGCCAAACACATTCTCGGCTTGCTTCATGAATTGCTAGAATTTCAGTATGATTAGATGATGTAGCCATAATTGTTTGCTTTGTTGAAGCCATGAAATAACAGTGCCACCATATGTAAAGATATAACCCGTTTGTGATCGACCATTATGGGGATCAGATAAATGTCTTGCATCTGCAAAACCTACCAATTCGAATTTGGACAAATTTGAATAATACAAACACATATCCATTGTACCTCTGAGATATCGGAATATGTGCTTAATACTTGTCCAATGCCTTTTTGTAGACGAAGAACTATATCTTCCTAACAAGTTTACTTAAAAAGATATATCAGGTCGAGTGTGAGTCGCAAGATACATTAATGCACCTATTGTGCTAAGATATGGTATTTCAGGACTAAGTAGTTTTTTCATCATCTTTCTTAGGTCAAAAAGGATCTTTATTGATTTCAAGTGACATTACGATCATCAGAGTACTCAATAGGTATGCTTTATCCATATAAAATCTTTTAAGTATCCTTGCTGTATAAGCAGATTGGTGCACAAAAATTTCATTCTTAAGATGCTCGAACTGCAGGCCAAAGCAAAATTTGGTTCTTTCAAGATCTTTCATTTCAAATTCCTATTTTAGGCAATCTGCTACCCTTTAAAGCTCTTCAGGAGTTTCAATTATGTTCAAATAATCAACATATACTGCAATGATCACAAATTATGATTCATATCTCTTTATAAAGATGCAGGAACATAGGGATCATTGTTATAGCCTTGTTTTAATGTGTATTCAGTCAAATGATTGTACCACATACGTCCTGCTTGTTTTAACCCATAGAAAGACTTCTGCAATTTTATCGAATAAAGTTCTCTCGAATTAGAATTATATTTTCAAAAAATTATAATCCTTTGGAATTTTCATATAGATATCATTATCAAGTGAGCCATATAGATAGGTTGTCACTACATCCATAAGATGCAATTCAAGTTTTTCATGCACTGCTAGACTAATCAAATACTGAAAAGTTATTGCATCCATCACAGAAGAATACATCTCTTCATAATCAATACCGGGTCTTTGTGAGAACCCTTGGGCAACTAGTCATGCTTTATATCTCATAATTTCATTATCCTTATTTCATTTTCACACGAATACCCTTTTATATCCTACAGGTTTTACACCAGCAGGTGTTTGGACAACCGATCTAAAAACTTTATGTTTCGCTAAAGATTTTAATTCAGAATCGATTGCATTCTTCCATTTTGGCCAATCTTATTGACGTGTACATTCTTCCATAGACATTGGTTTATGATTCTCATTTTTATTTTTAATATTTTGCGCAACATAATATGTAAACTTATTTTCGATGATCATCTTATATCGATTCCATCTTTCCCTAGTCATAACATAATTGATAGAGATCTCTTCATTTTCTTCGATTTTAGGTACCTTATTCTCTTTTAGAACAGACTTATCTAGAGTCTCAATTACTTCTGTTATTATACCATAGATCTTTTATCTTCAATCTAATCATCTAAATGCTTTGCTCTTTTTCTTTTACGAGGATTTTTATCTTTGGAACCAACTAGTCTACCATGCTTTACTTGTCCCTTTATCTCATTAGCAGCGGTAGGTTGTCCTTCAGGGACAACAATTTTGATTGGAGCATTTGTAGCTGGTATATGTGACCTTGTCACTCTTTTAAGGTCAGTAAACGCGTCTGGCATTTGGTTTGCTAGTTTTTGCATGTGAATTATCTTCTGAACTTCATGTTCATGTTATTTTGTACGAGGATCAAGATGAAACAATGATAATTCATTCAAACTAATTTCTTTTATTAGCTGCTTATTTTCTTCCCCTAATATTGAAAAAATAGACTCATCAAAATGACAATCGACAAAATATACCGTAAATAAATCTTCTGTAGATGGTTCAAGATATTTAATTGTAGATGAAGATTCATGCCTAACATATATCCCTAACCTCCTTTGAGGTCCTATCTTAGTGAGTTATGGTGGAGCAATTAAAATATAAACCACACATCCAAAAATTCTTAGATAAGAAATATTTAGTTTTGACCGTAAACTAATTGTAACGGAGAGAATTCATGATAATTTAATGGCCTGATGCGAATAAGTACTGCTGCATGTAAAATAGCATGTCTCCATGTAGACAAAAGAAGTTTTGCTCTCATAAGTAATGGTCTTGCAATCGATTGGATCCGTTTGATAAGCGATTCTACAAGACCATTTTGAGTATGAATATATGCTACAGGATGTTCAATAGTGATTCCAATAGCAGTTTAATAATTATTGAATGCTTGAGAAGTAAATTCACCAGGATTGTCAAGGCGCATTGTCTTAATAGGATTATCTAGAAAATGAACACTAGTCGAATTAATTAAGCTAGTAGTCTCGCAAATGCGAGTCGATAATAAGCATACATGTAACCATCTAGTTGAAGCATCAATTAAAACTATGAAATATCTAAATGGTCCACTTGGTAGGTAAATAGGCCCACAAATATCACCATGTATGCATTCCAGAAATTTAAGAGATTCATTCTTGATTTTAGTTGGTGATGGCCTAATAATTAATTTTTGCCTTTAGAGAAAGTAACACATAAGAATTCATTTGTTTGTAATATTTTCTGATTCTTCATTGAATGTCCACAAGAATTCTCTATAATTCTTCGCATCATAATTGAATCAGGATGATCCAACCGGTTATGCCAAATTATAAAATCATTTGATTAGTAAACTTTTGGTTTACTATAGCATATGCTTCAACTGTGCCTATATTTGTATAGTATAAATCAGAGAAAAATACAGGCAATTTTTCTAACACACATTTCTTGCTTGAGATCGTACTTGTAATGCACAAATACTCAATATTATCTTCATTAGTTGTCTCAATGTGATATCCATTTCTGTGAATACCTTTAAAACTCAATAAATTTCTTTGAGACCTTTCAGAATATAAAGCATCATCAATTATGATTTTTTTTTCTCTAGGCAAAATGATATGGGCTCTTTCAGAGACTTTAATCAATTTTGTACTATCACAAATTGTATTGACATTTGTTGCCTGCATTCTTAAGTAGAAGTATTTCATATCTTTAAGTATAGTGTGTATTGTAGCACTGCCTACAAGGTATAAATTGTTGTTGTCGACAAAGGATCCTACTCGAGATAATTTTATTTTCTTCATGAAAAGAATGACATGTAGTGAAATACAAATTAGAATATAAGGTATATAAAGGCATAAAAACTAAAAGTCATAATTCATCATTGCACCAATTTTCTTAAAACAAACATATGTATAATAAGATATTATTTTAATGCATGGTATTATTCGATAATGTAAGCATTCTTAAAAACATCCTTGTACATTCATGTTATCAATTAGACAAGCAGTATTTTCTTTTGGTTGGATGAAGAAGTCAACAATATCTAGATCATCAAATCCAATATCAGAAGGACCACATTTAGAAACAAAATTTGTTTTCATCTTTTTCTCATTCTTTTTCAATGACTCCTGATAAAGTTCGATAGGATATTTTGGCCTGCGATAGGTACGCGACCAATGACCATTTATTCCACAATGATAGCATGAGTTTTTCATCAAATTTTTACTTAAGTCCTCTTTGCCTTTCTTAATTTTCTTCTCATTTTTCTTCCACTTCAGATAGTGAAAAGGAGTTTTAATATAACCATCACGATAACCAAAATGTCTTGGACTACGTCCGCATCCATGGTCATGTTCACGACCACACATTTGTTTATAAAATTGATATGTAGCCATATTCACTTCAGAGAATGGTGCAGAGCTAGTTGGATAAGCTTCATGGTTTTTCATCAAAAGTTCATTATTTTGTTCAGCTACAAGAAGGTAGGAAATTAGTTTAGAATATTTTTTAAAACCCTGTTCACGATATTGTTGCTGCAAGAGCAAATTGGAAGCATGAAAAGTGAAAATGTTTTTTTCAGCATATTCTCATCAGTGACTTTTTTTTCACATAATTTTAACTAGAAAGTGATTCTGAACATAGCTAAATTATATTCATTTACTGTCTTATAATCTTGTAAACATAAGTGCATCCAATTATAACGAACCCTGGAGAGAATGATCATTTTTTGGTAGTCATAACGCTCTTTTAGGCTATTCCAAAGGATATTGGGATCTTTTACTGTTAGGTATTCAGCTTTCAATCCCTCGTCAAGGTGGTATCGTAGGAAGATCATTGCTTTTACTTTGTCCTGATTGGATGCCTCATTACCATTTTTAATTATATCGCCAAGGGCATTAGCCTTCAAATGGATTTTAGCATCAAGTATCCATGATAGATAATTTTTGCCCGTGATATCTAGTGCCACAAAATCAAGTTTTGTCAAATTTATCATAACAATACTATCAAAGTACACAGTAAATTAGTACATAACCTTTTATTGAAATAAAAATTATTCCAAATTTATCGAGGATTAAAGATAATTGTATATATAAATGACCAAGTGATAAGTTGAAACTAAGAATCACAAGAAAAATATTAAAAGAAAATAATTGAACAGATATGCAAATAACTTACATAAATGTAAATAATATTTATATCAATAATAGTTTCTTCAACAAGTATAGAATGATGACGTAAACTCATGCCGATAACATGTTATATAATTAAAGAGCAACAATAGAACAAATAGACTAGAAAATATTGGAATGTGTTTTATCTTATTCTATCCAAGTTTTTAAATACAATTCCATGCCATCTATTTATAAGCATATGAAAAAGATGTTACATTCATCAAAATTAATAAGAATTTACATGAATAATATCAATAGACATAACTTTCCTTTGGAATATCGATATTCATCTCCTGGAATACTAATGGACATTCATCTTTATTGGTAGTATTATAATAGTATAAAATATAAAACAAGAATGAAAACAAAAAGCATAACGTGTTGGCCTGGTTCAGATTGAAAGTTGGAATTAAATCAAAATTCTAAAATCATCTTGCAAGATGATTCATGCCGAATTAATGATTAATTATATTATGAACATTCCTTCTTAAAATGCATATTTATATAGAAGTAACTGATCAATTTTTTTAGCAAATTATTGAACTATGTGACACCCATGATAGATAACAGCCAATGGGCAGTTATCCATGAAACCCATGATAGATAACTGCACATTAGCAGTTATCTATAAAGAAAACCTTCTTCCATGGAGAAACTACTTCTTCGTGTATGTATAAAACGAAAGGATAAGGGCCATGGAGTGGTAGAAAGAAAGAGTACCAAAATCTAAATCAGAAGGATAGTTCGGATTGTGAACAAAGGATAATACCACAACCTAGCATTTAAATTATTCGCGGAATTATCAAGGTAAGTAAATCCAATTCATACATTTATTCTTGTATGATTATACATTGGTATCAAAGCCTGGTTGATGGTTCCCTCGTCAAGTTTTTTTGAATAACTTGATGTGCGATATGTCAGGAGAGTTCCATATTTGAAACTAGATAAAGATATGTTTTTTCAAATTTGAAGATGGTATCTATATCATTAATTTTGAATAAGTGTTGAGAAAGATGTTCTTTTAAATTTTAAAATGATATATGGATACATGTTATATATTTTTTTAGAGAGATATGATCAGTTGGAAGAAGAGCATTAAGGATTTTTTTTTACACTGTGTTATGGCATCATGAAGATAATTTAATAAACATAGAAATATCTTATCATTTTTTTCGTTGAAAGGCCCCTGTTATCAGACCCCAATTTTTCCCAAACAAAGCAATTGTTCGTTCTATGTTTTTCCCTTGATTTACTCATTATTCTAGTAATAAATGCATATACAAAGGATGGGGGATATATATATAATTTTGCTGGGGGCTGTCAGACGACCTTGAAGCCATAACCAGCCCATTGGGAACGGGGAATGCTCTACAGTGTCGATATCCCGAGAGACCTCAGCCGTTACATGTCATCAACCAGGGGTTACCCGTTTCCTTAGCAATCAAGGATACGGTTGTATGAGCCTTTAGAACATATTCTGTTCAAGTAACAGATCCTGTTCAAGCAAGGTCGATCTAAATATATATTTCTGTTTCCGGTGCATTCAATTTATAGGTCTAATAATCCTGATTTACTAGTTGATTGTCATAACCGAGAATAACATAAGCAATTGAGATTTACATTAAACTTAGTCAAAAAATTTTACAAACAACAGGGACATAAAATTTTAAAAAAACTTGATTGGCTGACCTTCAACATTTAAGTAGAGTTGATGTTCACTTTTGATGTCTAACATGAATACATGGGCAGCTTAACTTTATACTGCCAGTTCTCAAGCTTTTAAACTGAGGCTTCTGAGAGCTGCATTAAAATTCCTTGGCCCAAGTCATACCGTGAACGTGTTACCAATGTTAAACCCAATATTCAATGTGATTCGAGAACTAGACAGATTGCCCATCTCCTTAGCAATCAAATAAGTGGAAATAAAAGGAAGGGGTTGAAGAAAACTGAACATGTTAATAGAAAAGATCAACAGGTAACATGGATGACCACTTTTGAACATTAAAAGTTATGGGACAAATAAATCTACTTCCAACTTTTATAGCCATGAGGCATAAAGAAAATTTAATGACTAAGTTAAGGAACCTATTGGGCCTCTAAATTTCTAAAAATTACTTGACATAATTGTGTCTAAATCTATTTGTATGGCAATAATTATACATTCTATATTAAATTAATGTTTGGCTTGCAATTTTTTAGTTTGTCTGACATAATTTTTTTTTCTTAAATTTTAAGGAATCATGTCTTGCTTGAGGAGGATGATCATCCTTAAAAAGTATAGAAAAGAAAAGAAGGATAAAAGAATCCTTGGATCATCACTCATAAAGAGAACTCCAATAGCTTTGAGAAGTGAAACTGTAAGGTAAAGGCTTAGAAGTTTATAATCAAATATTGTCGAATATAGAATGATGCCTGGACAAACACTTGTAGAGCATATCATGGTTGTTAATAACAAGCTACAAGTTACAAGAGATTACACATAGTGGTCATATACTTAATGATATGGAGAAGTATTCAGTTTTATATAAAACATTACCACGAAGCCTACAAAAAAATTTGAAAAGCTACTGAAAAATGATTTTCATATGTCTTCAATATATCAGATGACAAAGATTTTTAAATGAAAAAACTAGAGTTTATGAGAGGCTAGTTTACTTGTTTCTTGAATCAAACGTTTGAAAAAACTTGCTTGGATATCTGTATTAGCCATGAGTCCCAATATGTATTCTGCTAAGTATTCCACAGTAAGCTATCCTTGGTTAAGAAAAATGGCTTCTGTAATTTTGGATAGAAAAAATTTTGAACAATTTATCCTTAGAAGGGTACATTTTAATTGGTAGTGAATTAATTATTTTTTCTTGTTCTTGTACATATGTTTTCATTGTTGTTCTTGTACATATGTTTTCATTGAATAGTTTATAATGAAAATATTTTTGTTTATGGGCATTCATGATTGAAAAAAAATTTAAGTGGATTCTCATTTGGAATTATATTTGTCACAATTCAAATTAAATCCCCATGAATTCTACATTTGACTATAGATGTTGATTGGAAACATAGTGAACTTTTGCATCTATATCTTATAAAGTTTTTTTGGGTTAATTTAATTTGGAATTATGACTAATGATGTGTATATATAACATAAATTGATATTGCATTTACCTTTATCTCTCTATAGTTCTGTGATTAGTCATGGCATCTAAGAATATTATTGCTGATCTCAACAAAGGAGAGAAATTAAATGGTGATAATTATAACATATGGCAATTAAAAATTCAGTATCTATTCGATGAGAGTGATGCTTTGGAGGCCATGACAATGTAATGTATGAGCCTCGAGAAGTTGAGGAAAATATTAACAATGCCCAGTTCAGACGTGATTTAGCTACTTATAATACATGAAAAAAGAAAGATTTTACTACACGAGGAATCATGATCAGTTCCATGACTGATGATCTGGTATATGAATATCAGCAGTATCAGACTGCTAATAGCATGTGGATTGCTTTGAGAGAAAAGTTTGGGGAAACTTCTATCTTCAAACTTAGGCAGCTAACTATCAAATTTGATACTTACAAGAAATCCTTAATAAATCAATGAAACAACATTTAAGGGACATGTTAAATATGATCATGGTATTGAAATTTGCTGGACATACCCAGCATGGATGAGCAGTAAGTACAAGCAATTATCCAATCTCTTCCTAATAGTTGAAAATACATTAAAGTTAATATGACACATAATGAAAGCATTAAAACCTTTGTTAATATTGCGCGTCAATTAGAACTTGAAGATGAATGCGTAGAGGCAGCCAAGCATGAGGCACAAACATATTTGGAAAAGCCGAGTTCTAAGAAGTTTTTTTTTGTTTTAAGTGCAAAGATATAATGGATGAAACAAAGGCAAGGGTAAGGAAAATGAGGCTGGGACCAAAGAAAAGGAACAAGTTTCAAAAGCGCTACAGAGAAAAGTGTGATGGTAAGAAAGACAAGATTAAGATGACATGCTACAATTATGACAAACTGGATCATTTTGCTCATGAATGTACTGAACCTAAAAAGGTATTATCTCATCTTGCCTCCTTTTATTGTACTTCTAGATCAAGTATTTTTATTTCTAGTACTGTTTTGCTCACCGAAGCACATCCTTTGTGGACTGTAGACTTAGGAGCCACAGACCATATAGCTAGAACCATAAATGAGTGTAAAATTTTGTCGAATTCCTAGAAGAACGAAGTGGATTTATTTAGGCAACAATACAAGGATAGAAGTAAAGGGATTGGTACATGCAAATTGGATTTGCAAGAAGGTCGGATCCTATATTTACATGACGTCTTTTATGCTTCAGATATTCGACGAAATTTGGTCTATGTAATTGCTCTTTTGAACTTAGGTTACAGTATGACTTTTCATGGAGAATGTGTAACTATCTCTCTTGGTATAATTTACAATGGTTGTGGTTTTCTTATGAATAGTTTAATAGTTTTGAATACTAAATATTGCAATAGAAACAATGGTGTTTGTTTTTCCTTATTTACTGAATCTAGCAATAATGATGCCAATATGAATTTATGGCACACTAGATTAGGGCATATTGGGCAAGAAAGAATGAATATACTTGCTCGTAATGATCTAGTGGGATCAAACATGAAATTTAATCTATCCATTTGTGAATATTGCTTAAAAAAAATGAATAGAAAACCATTTAGAATAGCCTACAGGGCTTAATACCCTTTGCAACTTGTACATTCTAATATTTGTGGACCAATGAGTACTAGAGCAAGGCATAGAGTTTCATATTTCATTACTTTCATAGATGATTATACTTGGTATGGCCATGTCTATTTGATCTCCCATAAATCAAAAGCATTAGATTGCTTTATATGATATTTAAATGAGGTAAAAAATTAATTAGACAAAAAGATGAAAGCTTTAAGGACGATTGAGAAAGAGAGTATCTATATGAACAGTTCAAGAAACTGTGTAATGATAAAGGAATTATGAGATAATTGACCATGCCTAGAATTCTACCATAAAATGGTGTTGCTGAACAAAGAAATAGGACATTACTAGACATGACCATGGTTTATGATGGCATAAGCTAATCTTTCAATATAATATTGGGGAGATGCTTTATTAACTGCTGCATACATACTTAATTGAGTACCTTCTAAGTTAGTATCCTCCATACCTTATGAGTTATGGACAATAGAAAACCTTATTTGAGTTAGTTGCATTCCTGGGATGCGCAGCTTACATTCTTGACACTTCCATAAATATGGTAAAATAAGACTTAGGGAAGGAAATATATTTTTATACGATACTCTGAAAACTTAAAAGAATATGTGTTTATTGGTGAGGATTCTGATGAAAGGTTTACTGAATTTGAGCTTCGAGATGTCACTTTTCTTGAAGATCAATTTCCTAAAAAGGATGATATGGACAAAGGTTCTCATTTATATGAGATGGATGAGCAAGAAGAGGTTAGTACAAGTCGTTCAATGGTTGACACTCAAGAAGTTGTACTTAATCTTGTTCTTAAAAGTAAGAGCAAAAAGGATTTGCTTCAACCTTCTCAATTGAGTGGCAGAGTTGAGACTGAATTCGAACCAATTTTGATAGGTGGAAGCAATGATCCTCAATTACGAAGGAGTGTTCATTCCAAAACTCCTAGAAAACATTTTCAAATTAAAATGAGGTTTATATAGTTACTCCCCAAGATGATGATGAACCTACAACTGTCAAAGAGGCACTTGAGTATCCTACTAAAGAAAAGTGAAAATTAGCATTGGAAGAGAAAATGGAATCTATGAGACTAAACCAAGTTTGGAATTTGGTTAATTTATCGTTAGGTTGCAAAGCTATTGGGAACAAATGGGTTCTCAAAATAAAGCGTAAGGCGGATGGTTCTGTTGATAGATATAAAGCTCGTCTGGTAGCAAAAGGTTATACCCAATAGGAAGGTATAGACTGCGAGAAAACTTTTTCACCTATTGCTAGGTTTACCTCTATTCGCTTAATTCTAGCTATAGTAGCACATCTAGATTTAAAATTGCATCAAATGGATGTGAAGACAACTTTCTTACATGGAGAGTTAGATGAGAAAATCTACATGGAACAACCTGCAGGTTTTCTAGTTAAAGGTCAATAGCGCAAAGTTTGCAAGCTCAAAAGGTTAATTTATGGCCTGAAATAGTCATCTAGATAGTGGTACCTTAGATTTCATAAAGTAATTTCAACATATGATTTTAAAATAATTGATTAGGACTATTGTGTTTATATTAGAAAAACGAATGATAAATTTGCAATTCTATCTCTTTATGTTGATGATATTTTGATAGCTGAAAATGACAAGAAGTATGTTATGACCATTAAAGGATGGTTGTCCATGAATTTTGATATGAAAGACATGGGTGAAGCAAATTACATACTAGGAGTAAAAATTAAAAGAGATCATTCAAAGAAACTTTTGGCTCTGTCAGAAGAGAATTATATCCAAAATATTCTAGAACATTTTAATATGAGTAGTTGCAAACCCGTGGATACTCCTATTGTTGGGAATTATGTTCTCAAGCCAATCAACTAAAATGTAGATGATTATGCAAGTTGTAAATATATATGAATTATTAATTATTAACATATTTATTTGGTAGTTCATCACATCGCATCTTCCTAAAATAAATTCTTTTGTGATGGAGTCCTTAGAACCATAATCTATTCAATAAAGAGGGTTTATTGAGTGGTTCTTAAAATAATCGCGACCAAATGATATATAGTTATAGGACAACTGTGTATCAAGTAAAGGTCGTTGTATGTCATATGGGTTGTGTTGACCCCAGATTGATTTTGATGATTACAAAAACTATTAGGCAACTCTAAGCTTAATAAAGGGAAGTTCGGTCGCCTTGCAAGTAAGTAACTTCGTGCAAAATTGATCGGTAAGAGAGTACTTCATTCTATTTTGCCTCAGATAATTTTATTGGCTTGGGAGTTAACTGGTTAGCTAACTTGTAATTCCATTTAGCTAGCTGGCACGCCTTTCAGCTAACTGGTAAGTTGTCTCTGTGACATTGGCCGAACAATTGCTTATTTAAGCTAGCTGGTTAGCTAGCTTGTTAGTTAGCTGAAGTTCTTTCATGTAGTTAAGGTGCTCGTCACTATTGCTGGCCGAACGTCCTCCAATTTTAGCTAGCTGGTTAGCTAGCTTGGGATGCCTTGGAGCTAACTAGATTTCCTTTTAGCTAGCTACCGTTGCCTGTTAACATTCCTGGCCGAATGCTATTTATTTTTAGCTAACTGTGGAGCTAGCTGCTGGATCTCCTAGCTAGCTAGCATATCTTGTTAGCTAACTGCTTTGACTTGGAGCTAACTGCTTAGCTAACTATTTTTCACAGGTAAGCTTTAGGTTGTGAGCTGTCAAATTTTAGTTAGCTGGAGAGCTAACTCCCTCTCTCTCTGGCTTTTGAATGATTTCTTTAGTTAACTGGAGAGCTAGCTATATGTTGGTTAGTTAACTGGAAAGCTAGCTGTCGCATGGTTGCTTTTTGCTCAGTTAGCTAGTTAGCTAACTAGCTTGGGCGATCTCTCTATTACTTTTCTCCTTAGTTAGCTGGAAAGCTAACTATTTTGGACGGGCTTTCTATTGTTTTTGAACTTAGTTAGCTGGTGAGATAACTAACTTTTCTTTAGTTAGCTGTTGAGCTAACTCTCATTCTCTGTGTTTCCTGCAAGCCATAAGCCATTATTTTTTAGTAGCTGGGGAGCTAATTATCATAGCTTGCTCCTGTTTCCTCTGCCGTTTGATTTGCTCTTTAGTTAGCTGAAGAGCTAACTATCTTTTGTTTAGTTAGCTGTTGAGCTAACTAAGCTCTCTGCACTTTTTGCTCCTGGCTGATTTGCTTTATTATTAGTTAGCTGGGAAGCTAACTAGAAATTGTTTAGCTGCCTAAGGAGCTACCTATCTGGACGTTTTCTTTACCGTGGCCTCTTTTGTGAGCTAGCCGACTAGCTAGCTGGGATTTGCTGCTTACCTCTTGGCCGAATGCATTCAAGTCTTCAGCTACCTGGAGTTATTTCTAGTCAACTGCCGCCTGAGTTCTTGAGCTTGCTCTTTCTCTCTTACTCTTTCTCTATTTCTATTTTCAGCTACATTTAACTTTTGATTTTTTGAATTGTTTCAGGATTCTTCCTTCTCAAATGGAGACCTGCATTCAATGCTTAAGGGAAACATTTTACAACGGTTATATTTTCTTCCGTTTTTATTTCATTTGTTCCTAATGTATCTAACGGATATCTTTTTTGTTGGATCATTATAAATAGCTGTGATTAGAAGCACACTATGATGATTTTTGAAAAAGAGACTACAAGAGGAAGAAATCCAAGAAAAGAGTTTTTACTGCATATTGTTGAGTGGTTGATAAGGGAGTTGCTGTGCATTCAAGTTCATTCATTACTCCAAAAAGTCGTCTAGATCATTGAAGTTTTTCAAAGCAATCAAGGCTTCAGCTACTTCGACCTCGTTCATTTATTGCTGAAATTATTGCTTCAAAAGTTGTAAAGTATACTATGGATATTTGCTCATTGTAGGAGCTTCTCTTTATCATTCTCTGATTATTTTGTAAGAGGGTTAGTGTTAACCCTTGATTATTGTTGGCTTCCTTGTGCTGTGAAACAAGAGGACTAGCCTGGTTTGGCTAGGGGTTTTTGGCTTCCTTGTGCCGTGAAACAAGAGGACTAGCCTGGTTTGGCTAGGGGTTTTTGGCTGCCTTGTGCCGTATAAATAAAAGGGCTAGCCAGGTAAGGCTAGAGGTTGTAATCGTTGTGGTACGATTAGTGGAATTCCCAAAGATTTTGGGGAGTGGATGTAGGTGCTGAGTTTGGCACCGAACCACTATAAACTCCTTGTGTTTGTGGTTGTTTGATTCTCTATTGTTATTATTCTGTGCACCCCACTTCACCGCTGCAAATCAAAATTAGGGTTTAAGCACTTATCTGCATAGTAATCAATTTTTAATAACCCAATTCACCCCCTCTTGGGTTGCTACATCTGGGTAACAAGTGGTATCAGAGCAGAGTGCTCTTGATTCCTATAGCTTTGATTAGCTTGGAGCCAAAGATCAGTAGTAATCCCAATGAGTTCTATGTTGACTGAAGGACAATCAACTAATATACCACCTTTGTTCAATGGAACAAATTACACATATTGGAAAGCACGAATGAAAATCTTCATTCAAGCACTAGATTATGATTTATGGGGAATCATAATTAATGGACTACACATACCCACTATTATGATTGAAAATATTAATATTGCAAAACCTGAATCTGAATGGGATGAGCAAGATAAGAAATTAGCTCAATTAAATGCTAAGGCTATGAATGTTCTTTATTGCTCTCTTGATACAAATGAGTTTAATCGCATATCAACTTGCATGTCTGCTAAGAAAATTTGGGATAGACTTGAAGTCACCCATGAGGGTACAAATCAAGTCAAGGAATCCAAAATAAATATGCTTGTTGATAAGTATGAATTATTTAAGATGGATCCTGCTGAAAATATCACTGATATGTTTGCAAAATTTATTGACATTATTAATGGACTGAAAAGTCTTGGAAAATCTTATGCTACCAGTGATCTTGTTAGAAAAATCTTAAGATCTTTACCTAGGACATGGGAAGCAAAAGTCACTGCAATTTAAGAAGCAAAAGATCTCAACACTTTATCACTTGAAGAGTTGGTCGGTTCTTTGATAACTCATGAGCTTCAGCAACGACAACATATCGATGAAGATGAATCAAAAAGAAAAGGACCATGGCATTGAAGAGTGCAACTCAAGAAGATGAAAGTGAAGAAACCACAAGTGACAGTGAGAAAGATGATAAAATGATACTTATTTCAAGGAAATTTAAAAAGTTCATGAAGAGAAAGAAATTTAGAAAAAAAATATTTTATCAAAGAAGAATATAGCAAAGATAAGGAAAAGAGTGAACCTCCTATATGCTATGAGTGCAAGAAGCCTGGACACATCAGACCAGATTGTCCACTACTAAATAAAGGATCTAAAAGAATAAAGAAGAAGGCAATGATGGCTACTTGGAGCGACAGTGAAGCAACAAGTTCAGAAGATGAAAAGAAAATTGAAGTTGCAAATGTTTGCTTCATGGCTGATAATGATGAGGTAAGCCCTAACTTTTTAGATGACTTTACCTTTGATGAATTACAATGTGCATTTTATGAACTTATTGATGATTTTGCAAATTTAAGTTCAAAGAGCAAAGAATTGAAAAATAAATCAAAAATTTTACTTTTGAAAAGGAAAGAATTTCAAAGGATAATGAATCATTGTTAAAGAAAAATCAAGATTTGAAAAATGAAGTGAATAAATTAAAACCAATTGTTGATAGATTTACTCTAAGCTCAAAAAATTAGAAATAATCTTAAATAGTCAAAGAGTTGTTTACAATAGAGTTAGTTTTGGATACAATACTTTTGAAAGACAAAAATTTTTAAAAATATCTGTGAGCATGCTGATGATTCTACTAAAATTACTTGTTTTAAATGTGGAAAAATAGGACACAAAGCTTATATTTGTCAAACACAAAAGATAAGAACAATATGGGTTCCAAAAGGAACCATCTTGACTAACCCTAAAGGACCCAAGAAAGCTTGGGTACCTAAAAACAAAAATTAAAATTGTGTATGCAGGTGTGTCTTGCAACCGAGCAATTAAAAGACAATGGTACTTGGATAGTGGGTGCTCAAGACACATGACCGGTGATGAATCGCAATTCATCACTTTGGAAGCAAAAGATGGAGGTGTTGTTACTTTCGGTGATAATGGCCAAGGAAAAATAATTGGCATTAGAAAAATAGGTATCACACCTCATGCTTATATTGATAATATTTTGCTTGTGAAAGGATTGAAATACAATTTACTTAGTATTAGTCAATTATGTGACAAAGGATTTAATGTTACATTTGAATCATCTCTATGCATTGTTAAAAATCCTACTAATGAAAATATTTGTTGGTCAAAGGCATGGTAATGTATACATTGTTAATTTAAATGATTTGCATGATCAAAATATTGATTGCCTAGTTGCTACAAATAATAAAACTGATAATAGTTGGTTGCTATCTAAATTAGTTAAGAAGGATTTAGTACATGGTTTGCCAAAACTTGTTTTTGAAAAAGATAAGATTTGTAATGCTTGTCAATTTGGAAAACAAACCCGAGCATCTTTTAAATCAAGAATTTAGTTTCAACCACTAGACCTTTGGAGCTCTTGCATATGGATTTATTTGGTCCTACAAGAACAACTAGTCTAGGAGGAAAAAGATATGGTTTTATTGTTATTGATGATTTTCTCGCTTTACATGGGTTTTATTTCTATCTAGTAAGACGAAGCATTTCAGCATTTCAAAAATTATTTAAAAGAATTACAAATAAAAAGAATTCTTCTTTTGTTGATACGAAGTGATCATGGAAAAGAATTTGAAAATAAATCTTTTAAAGAATTTTGTAATGAAAATGGAATTGAACATAATTTTTCTGCACCAAGAACACCACAAAAATGGAGTAGTTGAAAGAAAGAATAGAACATTAGAAGAAATGGCCGTACCATGTTGTGTGAAAGCAATCTTCCAAAATATTTTTGGGCAGAAGCTATCAACACTGCATGTTATGTTTTAAATCGTGCATTAATAGACCATTTTGAAAAAGACTCCTTATGAACTTTGGAAAGGAAGAAAACCTAATATAAGTTACTTTCATTTTTTGGATGTAATGTTTATTAAATAATGAAAAATCAAACCTTGATAAATTTGATGCTAAATCTGATGAAGGAATTTTTTCGGTTATTCTTTACATAGTAAGCTTTTAGAATATTCAACAAAAAGACTTTAGTAGTTGAAGAATCAATTCATGTATCTTTGATGAATCTAATGATCTTCCATCAAGGAAGGGAAAAGGTATAAATGATGCAGATGACATTGAAGATCAATTCAAGGACATCACACTAAGGATAAGAAGACTCAGATACACAAGAGGTAAATGAAGAAGGGAACACTGACCTACCTGAAGCCTCAAAGTAATATTGAATTAGAAAGAGGTTGGAGGTATGTTCTTAGTCACCCTAAAGATCAAATTATTGGTGATCCTTCTCAAGGAGTTAGAACTAGATCATCATTTAGAGATGCTTGTAATAACTTAGCATTTGTATCTAAAATTGAACCTAAATGTTATGATGATGCTAAAAATGATGTTGATTGGATTAATGCCATGCATGAGGAACTTAACCAATTTGAAAGAAATAATGTTTGGACTCTTATTGAAAGACCTCATGATCATCAAATTATTGGAACTAAATGGGTTTTAGAAATAAATTAGATGAAATGGTAATATAATTAGAAACAAGGCAAGATTAGTAGCTAAGGGTTATAATCAAGAAGAGGGAATTGATTTTGATGAAACTTATGCCCAGTTGCTAGATTAGAAGCTATTAGATTACTTCTTGCTTTGCTTGTTTATGAATTTTAAATTGTATCAAATGGATGTTAAAAGCGCTTTCTTAAATGGATACATTGCTGAACAAGTTTTTATGGAACAACCACCAGGTTTGAAAATCACTTGTTTCCAAACCACGTTTTCAAATTGAACAAAGCTTTGTATGGTTTGAAACAAGCACCCCGGGCTGGTATGAAAGATTAAGCAAATTCTTGATTAGTAATGATTTCATTCGAGGAACTGTGGATACAACTTTATTTATTAAAAGAAAAATAAAGATATATTAATTATTCAAATATATGTTGATGACATATTTGGTGCCACTAATGATTCTTTGTGCAAGGACTTTGCTAAGCTTATGCAGGGAGAGTTCGAGATGAGTATGATGGGAGAGCTGAACTACTTCCTTGGACTACAAATTAAACAAAGCAAAGATGGGATCTTCATAAGCCAATCCAAATATACCAAAGAAATGATCAAAAGTTTGGCATGGAGACATCCAAGAGTATCGGTACCCCTATGAGTTCATCATGTAGACTTGAATCCTATAATTCTGAAAAGTCTGTTGATTTAAAATTATATAGAGGCATGATTGGATCATTATTATATTTAACTGCTAGTAGGCCAGATATTTTATTCAGTGTTTGCATGTGTGCTAGATATCAAGCCAATCCTAAAGAATCACACTTGCTTGCTGTTAAAAGAATATTTAAATATTTAAATGGAACAGTAAATTTAGGTATATGGTACAAACAATCTAGCATTGACTTAATAGGCTACACTGATTCTGATTTGCTGGATGTAAATTAGATAGGAAATCAACCACTGGTGCTTGCCAGTTTCTTAGGTGTTAACTTAATTTCATGGTTTAGCAAAAAGCAAACTTCAGTAGCATTATCTACGGCTGAGGCCGAATACGTTGCAGCTGGAAGTTGCTGTGCTCAAATCTTATGGATTAAGCAACAGCTAGAAGATTATGGTATTAAACAAAAAGCCATACCTATAAAATGTGATAATACAAGTGCAATCAGTTTAACTAAGAATCCTATTCAACATTCCAGAACAAAACATATTGAAATTAGACATCATTTCATTAGAGATCACGTAAATAATGAAATGTTGTTATTGAATTTTTAAATACTGAAAATCAAATTGCTGATATTTTCACTAAGCCTCTTGATGAAACAAAATTTTATGAAATCAGAAGAGAATTAGGATGTTTGATCCAACCATTTAATGAATCAATTAATGAATTGATATGATCATGACATCTTTAATCACATCAATTAAAAGGAACATCCTATCAAATTAAATGTTGTGAGTTTTAAGTCTTTTCATCTTTATGAAAGCCTACTTCCATAAATTTATCCACCAACCGGCCATTTGCAAGCTTTTTCTTTTTTTGATGGCAGTTAACCGACCAGGCAACCAAACAGTCACCTGGCCAGCTAACCATCAAGCTTCTCCCTATATAACCTTTTCATTCCAACCGATTCTTCATTTCAAGCCGATCTCCCTCTTCCTTCTCTCATTCTCATCCTCTCTTCATTCCATCAATCCTTCTATCAATCCTTCTTCCATTCATCTTTATCAATCCATCTTGAAGATAGTTGATGGCTCCCAAGAAGAAAATCGCAAGAGATGACGATTGTGCTGATCTTCGCCGGAAGTCTACTACTTCTTCATCCCATCAACTCTCTTCTTGCTTCTAAATCTTTGCTCATGGAAGGTTAGTCGATTTTAACTTCTTAGAACAAGAAGGCTTTAAAATTGAAAAACTGTTAGTTAATCAAGGTTGGGATAAGCTTTTATCTACCAAGAGACCTATTTATCCTGAGCTTATTAAGGAATTTTATGAAAACATATCTTTTGGTAGTGGAACTATTTCTTCCTTTGTGAAAAAGACTAAAATCGACCTTGACTGCAAAACGTTAGGTTGTGCCCTAAATATTCCATCTAATGGTTTCTTAGAAGTCCTTCCTAGTGAACGTGGATATAAAATAGGTTTAATCCTTAATATTGACGACAATGAAGCTAGTAATATTGAAACTCTAGATGCAAATATGTTATCTGTAGAAAATAGGTTATTCCACAGTATCATCGCCAAAATCCTTGCCCCACGCTGGTTCGTTTAATGTTGTAAATGATAGGACATATGTTTAATGTATGACATCTTAATAGAAGACCCTGTTGATCTACCTCAGCTAATGATGACGTAATGAAAGAATCTGTCTAGATCTAAGGCTGCATTGCCCTACGGAATGTTTCTCACATACATATTTGAGTTTTTCAATATAAGCTTAAGGGAGAAACTGCAGTGGCATTACGTCACTCTGACGTATTTAATGCGCATTCACTGCACCGTATGGACTTTGCCAAACGGGATGGTATTTGGTTAAAGGTTAGATCAAGAACTGGTCAGTCTAGTATGCCGCCGCCAAATATGACTCAATCCGCTTGTTCTCCTCAGAACTTCTTCAATTTTGACTTCAACCAACCAAATCCTTACCTTGCTGCTATGACTGCTGACCAAAATCCATTTCTATCTGATCCACCCAATATGAATGCTTCTGGACCTTCTTATCGTAATGACAACCCTGCTCCTGCTCCTCTTCCTATCGTTCGTCTATGTGATGATCAAATCCGCCATATTATCAGTGAATTGACCCTTGCCTCTTCTAGTCGAAGCTCTGGAGACAGTGCTTCTTCTGTCAATGATCAGACTCTTGTACCACATATTTCTTCTATTTTTGAGACCATATCTCAGTTTAAAATTACTCTTAATCAACTTGTCCATGATGTGAACATTCTCAATGGAAGAGTTTTTCATCACAATGAATCTGTCATGGACCGGATCCTAAAAGAGATAAATTTCCTAAAAGGTAAGCTTGAGAATTTTGAAACTAAGGCAGAGTGGGTAGAATACCAAATGAG
>UESW01001709.1:194527-207123 GCA_900491605.1 Calamus simplicifolius | reverse complement strand
TGCTTAAGGGTTTTGTCATCATCAAAAAGGGGGAGATTGTTGACCCAGATTGATTTTGATGATTACAAAAACTATTAGGCAACTCTAAGCTTAATACAGGGAAGTTCGGTCACCTTGTAAGTAAGTATCTTCGTGCAAAATTGATTGGTAAGAGAGTACTTCATTCTATTTTGCCTCAGATAATTTTATTGGCTTGGGAGTTAACTGGTTAGCTAACTTGTTATTCCATTTAGCTAGCTGGCACGCCTTTCAGCTAACTGGTAAGTTGTCTCTGTGACATTGGCCGAACAGTTGCTTATTTAAGCTAGCTGGTTAGCTAGCTTGTTAGCTAGCTGGAGTTCTTTCAGGTAGCTAAGGTGCTCATCACTGTTGCTGGCCGAACGTCCTCCAATTTTAGCTAGCTGGTTAGCTAGCTTGGGATGCCTTGGAGCTAACTAGATTTCATTTTAGCTAGCTACCGTTGCCTGTTAACATTCCTGGCCGAATGCTATTTTTTTAGCTAACTGGGAGCTAGCTGCTGGATCTCCTAGCTAGCTAGCGTATCTTGTTAGCTAACTGCTTTGACTTGGAGCTAACTGCTTAGCTAACTATTTTCACAGGTAGCTTCAGGCCGTGAGCTATCAAATTTTAGTTAGCTGGAGAGCTAACTCATCTCTCTCTGGCCGTTTGAATGATTTCTTTAGTTAACTGGAGAGCTAGCTATCTATTGGTTAGTTAACTGGAAAGCTAGCTGTTTTTATCCTGCCGCATGGTTGCCTTTTTGCTCAGTTAGCTAGTTAGCTAACTAGATTGGGCGATCTCTCTGTTACTTTTCTCCTTAGTTAGCTGGAAAGCTAACTATTTTGGACGGCTCTCTATTGTTTTTGAACTTAGTTAGCTGTGAGCTAACTAACTTTTCTTTAGTTAGCTGTTGAGCTAACTCCCGTTCTCTGTGTTTCCTGCAAGCCGTGAGCCATTTTTTAGTTAGCTGGGGAGCTAACTACCATAGCTTGCTCCTATTTCCTCTGCCGTTTGATTTGCTCTTTAGTTAGCTGAAGAGCTAACTATCTTTTGTTTAGTTAGCTGTTGAGCTAACTAAGCTCTCTGCATTTTTGCTCCTGGCCGATTTGCTTTATTGTTAGTTGGCTGGGAAGCTAACTAAAATTGTTTAGCTGCCTAAGGAGCTACCTATCTAGACGTTTCTTTGTCGTGGCCTCTCTTGTGAGCTAGCTGACTAGCTAGCTAGGATTTCCTGCTTACCTCTTGGCCGAATGCATTCAAGTCTTCAGCTACCTGGAGTTATTTCTAGTCAACTGCCGCCTGAGTTCTTGAGCTTGCTCTTTCTCTCTTACTCTCTCTCTATTTCTATTTTCAGCTACATTTAACTTTTGATTTTTTGAATTGTTCAGGATTCTTCCTTCCTCAAATGGAGACCTGCATTCAATGCTTAAGGGAAACGTTTTACAATGGTTATATTTTCTTCCGTTTTTATTTCCATTTGTTTCTAATGTATCTAACGGATATCTTTTTTGTTGGATCATTATAAATAGCTGTGATTAGAAGCACACTATGATGATTTTGAAAAAGAGACTACAAGAGGAAGAAATCCAAGAAAAGAGTTTTTACTGCATATTGTTGAGTGGTTGATAAGGGAGTTGCTGTGCATTCAAGTTCATTCATTACTCCAAAAGTCGTCTAGATCATTGAAGTTTTTCAAAGCAATCAAGGCTTCAACTACTTCGACCTCGTTCATTTATTGCTGAAATTATTGCTTCAAAAGTTGTAAGTATACTCTGGATATTTGCTCATTGTAGGAGATTCTCTTTATCATTCTCTGATTATTTTGTAAGAGGGTTAGTGTTAACCCTTGATTATTGTTGGCTTCCTTGTCCGTGAAACAAGAGGACTAGCCTGGTTTGGCTAGGGGTTTTTAGCTGCCTTGTGCCGTATAAATAAAAGGGCTAGCCAGGTAAGGCTAGAGGTTGTAATCATTGTGGTACGATTAGTGGAATTCCCAAAGGTTTTGGGGAGTGGATGTAGGTGTTGAGTTTGGCACCGAACCACTATAAACTCCTGTGTGTTTGTGTTGTTTGATTATATTGTTATTATTCTGTGCACCCCACTTCACCACTGCAAATCAAAATTAGGGTTTAAGCACATACTGCATAGTAATCAATTTTTAATAACCCAATTCACCCCGCTCTTGGGTTGTTATATCTGGGCAACAGGTTGGTTGTCCTCTTTACCAATGAGTATGGTGAAACTAGTATGACATGCAGGTGAGGTGTATAACATCTCACTGAACGTGACCAATCTGTGGAACACTCTTCTGCCAAGAAGTGTTCATGAAGTGATATGGATATAAGTGTCCCTCTGACCTGAGATCACCATTGTAGCTTCAAGCAACCTACTGTACTTTGATGCGGATTACTTGGATTTTTAATCCAGTGACAGAAGGTTTCTGGGTGTAGTAAAGTACTTGTGGAGCAGTGAGTGGATGAAAATGGGATTGACCCCTCCAAATAGTTTGGAATAAACGTCTCACTGTATTTCAATTTAGTTGTCAGCTCCCCCTTCTCTCTGGGCCACCGACAGCACACCGCACACCTATGGTAATCGGATAGAGTTTTGCTAGTCTTTATGTAGCGCTCCATAAAGAGCTAAAGAACCCCAACTAATTACCATAAGTGGCAGATACATGAAAATATCCTGTTAAAAACTTTTTATTATCATCTCAATTATATATGCACATCACTCAAATCAATACTAGGGATCAACCTGCTCAGATAACATTTTTCATGACATTTCTCAGACCGTTTATAAGATCACATTTACAATCGATATCAAAATCATAAGTACATATATCATACGCAAATTTTCTTCAAAACATAAGTCTCGTATCCATATTAAATAAGTTAATACATCACCACATCTCACTGTACACATACACATATACAAATATACAATATCACCCCACACTAACTCAATGTACATGGCTATCATCTACACCCCCTTGCATCCAAGCAAGCTTCACCAGCTAAGGTATGGTCCTGCATATCCTGTGATCCTGGCATAAATACTCACTGATCTAAAGTAAATTTTAATCATAGAGGGGTGAGACCTAAGTCCTAGTGACTGGATAACCATCTAACTATGAAGAAATAGAGAACAATAACCTCACATTATCAACCTATGCTGATACTATATAGCTTGTATAACTCAAAGTATATTTTTAACATGATATCAGATAAAGTAAAATGTAGCTTATTCTTCAATAATATACCAATACTGAAATACTCTACAATAACTTTCCACTGAAAGATAACTCATTAAGATAAAAATATGCATTACAATATGAAGATATGCATTCTTTATCTATAGCCCAAACTTTCTTTATTAAATTCCCAGATTTCCACCGGAATCTGATTGCCCACTGGTATCTCATGTAAACTCTCCCTCTTGGGATAACTACTTGGCCCACTGGCCCTTTTTATATCACAATATATGCTTTTAAATCTCATGATACTGGGCTATGTGTGTAATGCCTCTGAGGTACCACCCTACAGTCACCCTCCTGCAGGTGTACTCTCATCGGGTGCGTGACCAGTAACAGGATCCCCGCACAAATAGCATCCCTTACCCTTGTGGTTCACCCGGCAAAGTACTTTGTTCCTTAACCCTGGAATCTCGGGTTTTCTGTCTGCCCCCACGGGCTATATATAGTTACCAGCTCCACTGAGCTATGATTCATGCCCCCATGGGCTACTTACAATCTGCCCCACTAGCCTGGTCAAGCGTGCAGTCACCCCTGATTCGGGATTCATCGTTCGATCGATTCGTAAGGAGGTGCCGGCTCAATAGTAGTGTGCAATGCTCATGCTACAGTACAGTCTAAAGGGTGATAAGTCCCATAGCTGGCTGATGCTCAATATGATACATACATCAAAATATATCATTTGTAAAGCTTTATCATGCAATTATGCCATGTATACATCAACCATCCTCTTTTGAAACTCATGCTTATTTCTTTATGCTTAAAACTCATGCTCAAAACTCATGTATCAGAATATCGTGTACTAGGTTCTCATTTCTCAAATTTAAAATATACACAATACTCTACTAAACATAACATACAACAACTAGGTATTAGTCTCATTATACTAGCTCAAATTAACTTTTCATTGTTAGATGAGAAACCCACTCACCTTAGTAGGTTACTCCTCAACTGGTACTCAACTCCGGTATTCCAGCTTCTGAAATAACCTTCTTGACCTACGTCAACATACAGATATGATAGCTATTAGGATTACCTTTACACGAGATTTTTCCCAAAACCATGCATGCATACATGCTCTATCCTCTAATATCTCATTATTTTCTTCCATCCTTTCCCTACTCAAGGTTACTTCCACTATTACCTCAAAATACAATAATCTAAGAAAATCTAAAGTCATGCAAGATCTAGGGAAGCTATAGCTTACCTGGAGTCAAACACAAACCCCAAGCTTCTCTTTCCCTTCCTCTTTCTTTCTCCTTATTCTTCTTCTTCCTCTTCCTCTCTTTTCTTCTCTTTTTTCTCTCTTTCTTTCTTTCTTTCTTTTCTCTGGCTGAACCCACATTTTTTCTTTTTCTCTAATGACTTGGGGGCCAAGTCATGGTAACTTAAGGGCTAAGGCATGCTAATTTTCTATTTTTCCCTTAAACACTCTTAATGCACACTTTTTGGAAAACATATGGCTTACTCATAACCATGATAGTTTGTCCTTAGATTTTCTTTTCCAAATTGCCCTTAATATAATTAGTAATTGACATTGGAGCCTTTTCCCATTTTGCCCCTGATATAATATTTTTTTAATCGATTTATAGCCCAGATCATCATTTTTTACTTAAATCGATACTTTTATATAACATTTATAAGAAAGGCTTTACCAACTTGAAGAGCTCAATTTTAGAAATCCAACGGTTCAAACGACACTCAAATCGAACTTAAAATGAAATAGATATGAAATTTTTAAAATTTAACCCAGAAAATTTTTCGTCTTAGAGTCGGCTCCAATAGATTTGGTGTTGGCTCCAGCAAAAATAGGTGTCGGCTCCAGAGAAAATAGGTATCGGCTCCAATATTACAGCAAAAATGTTAACCTTCTATTTTCCTCTACAGGATTCAACTCTCCCTCTACAGGTGTCGACTCCAAAGCGTGCCGAAAGTTCAAAACCGTGCCAGAGTCGACTCCACTCCAATTAGAGTCGACTCTCAATACTAAAAACATCATTTAAGGATAAAACTCAAACTAAACTTAATTTTCTTGTGATTTAAGCCTATTAAAACTTAAATCTCTCAATTTCTTAAATCAAACTCATTAGTCATTAGCACTCAAAAATACACTCATTTGCTCCAAAATTTTTTCTCTTTACATTTATCAAAAGGCCAACACACCCACACTTCACTAAAACTCTCTGACTTTCATTTCAAATAAAAAATACCATTAATATGTTCAATAAATTATAAGGTTTTCAGGATATTACAAAGATAGTCCTTGTGAGGAGTCACAGGACTTGTGAAGATTGAGACACTTTATGGATGAGCTGATTAAGGGTTGGTAGTTAAAACCTAAGCTATCTTGAGCATTAAGGGAAAAGGGATGAATTATATGGTAACCATATGCCAGAGGTTCTTGATTATTGCTATGCAACCTTCGATCTATCCGGACATTGGGTGTCATTGCTAGATGGCGACTTCGATTAGTATTGAAGTGTTCTAGTGCTACCGGCTTAGTGTTCGAACCTATGGGGTCACAGGGATTCTACCTGACTAGATGATTGAGAAACTAAATGTTAGTAAATTAATTGAAGAATTAAATTGACAATACAATTGCTGGCTAGCTCAATTTGATTGAGCTATGAATATCTGGGTCAAATCAAATGGGATTTGATTTGGGCTCAAATTTAGGTAAGCCTAATGTTAACATCCTTACCCATTTAAATTCAAATTATGAATTTAAAATTAAAACTAATTTTAATTTCAAGTTTAAAGTTTGAATTTTGAATTCAAAATTTTAAGTTTGAATTTAAAATGTGTGTTAATGACCTCTCCCTAATTACCCCTCATTCTTTATCTTCTAACCTTTTTTGGTTTTTAACTGAAAATGAAGATGAAAGTGTTTCTTCTTTATCTTCTAACCTTTTTTTGTTTTTTACTGAAAAGAAGATGAAGGGTTTCTTCCTTATCTTTCAAGAAACATTGGAAAAGGAAAAGAGAGGGAGATGAGAAGTTTTTAGGGTGAAAGGGATTGGCTATAAAGCCAAAGGAAAAATGTTTCCTCAATAATCTTTGTAGACAACTCTATAATACCTTGGTGTTAAGAAGAAGAAATCTCATCATTGAAGCCTAGGGAGGAGCTAGCACTCTAAAAAGACTGGTCAGGACCAGAACCCTGGTGTGGATCACCTGTAGAGGCCATACATCTTTGTGTGGCTTGCAGAAGTTGTACCTATCATCGTCTTTTATTGTTGCGTGAGTTATTAAGCATCCAAAGGTAAAAGATTCAATAGTTATCGATGACTTAGATTTGATCTAAGATACTAGGCCTTAAACATAAATATGATCTATGTTATTTGTATTTACATAGATTGATCTGTGTTCATTTTTTTACACCTTTTATATATAATTTTTATATATTGATCATGTTGTAGGCTGATATTGGATTAGATCCAATATCTTATTGCTTTCGTTACATATTTATTTTAGAAAATTTAAAATGCATACCTGTAGCCTATAAAAGATTAACTAACAATGGTATCAGAGCTTGGTTTGTGTTCTTAGTTTCTATCGTGCTCTACTTTGGGATGGTCCAATAGAGGAGGCTACTGGTAGTTCTTTGGATCATTGTGCCCAACGATCATCTGGTAGGGATATTAGGGACGTACCAATGAGGGAGGCTACTGGTAGTACTTCGGTGCATGGTGCCCAACTATCAATGACTCGAAGAGTGCAATAGGCTACTGAGAGTATTGAAGACTGTTTTGGTAGGAAGCCAAGTACTTGAATTGGGTGGATTCACCAAGCTGTCCAGTCATAGGAGAGAAGTAGGGTTTAAACACCTTCTCTTCCCATTCAATGGGGTCTTCTATGGCGTGTAGGGATGCCACTTGTATCACGACCCATGAAGAAGAAAAATGATGAGGATATAGATTTAAACTATTTTAATCTTATTTTGGATGATATGATCATAAATTATTTTAATTTTTATAAAATTTATTTTACATGTTAAATTGATTTAATTTAAATGTTTATTAAATTTAATTGAGAAATTAAATTATCTTAAATGATGAATAAATCTAGAAATGTGATTTAAAGAACTTAAGTCATTTGCATAAGTTTTAAGGGTCATGGGTTAGCTTGAATTAGATCCTTAAATTGGGTTAGACCTAAGTTTAGCTTAATTGGACTAAAAAGAGAACTTAAATCTAATCAAAAGTTGAGTTAGGTTACATTCTTTTTAGATCTCTCTAATTAGTTAGATTGATCAGTTCATAAATCTAAATGGACCTGATTTGTTGCTCAGTGGTGAGCCTAAGTCTTTAAGCTAATCTAATCAAATTTGATGAACCCATCCCATAATCTCACTTATGTGAAAAATGTAGTCGATCAGAATTGATTGGGTAGCTCCATGATTCAAGCTACCCCATATCACCTATGGTGAATCAGTATGACTGATTTAGGTATCCATGGACTAATTGTTCACGAACCCTTCTACAAGTTAGTGGAAGGATTTTTGATTATGGTCCATGTGTTCTCTTTCATATGTCACACATTAAAGTGAAACCCTCTAAATTATTAGGTCCTTAAAAAGATAAAGTTATGGGAATAACTAAGTCTTAGCCTCTCATTAATTGGATGGTAATAGGTCCAATAGTTGGATGATCATTGGCATACCCAAAGGTCGAATGTTCATCAGGCTATTGGAATTGCCAATCCTAATATGATGGCTCAATGTGACTCTCTTAACGGTAGTAAGGTGACCCAGCCAAAGTCGGGCTTGACTATTCGTTGGTTAGAAGCATTGAATTTTGTCATATTAATGGTTGGACCTAACCAGGACCTTCAATAGGAGGCTGAAAGGCCGATTGAAGTGCACCCTAGGGCAAAATTAATTACTAAAGTTACTTGGAGAAGTAATCGGTTAAAGAACCTACCTTTAGATGTGCATGGGTGAGCTGGCCAAAGTCGGGCTCATGTATTGTCTATTGAATTCTAGTACCCACTAAAGAATTAAGAGTAATTCCTCGGATTGGAGGTAGAGGCTATCAGTTTGAATAAAATTATGGGAGGGCCTTTAGACTAAAATCCATGTCTTTAGGATAATAATTCATATACAATAATGTTTTTAGTTTTTCTTTCAGATAATGTCTACCAACTTGTCGCTCCGTTCGTTGCTTGATAATGAAAAACTTAAGGGTCCCAACTTTGATAGCTGGTATCGAAGGCTTAGGATTGTCCTAGAGCATGAACGAATCCTTTATGTGATAAT
Source organism: Calamus simplicifolius (assembly GCA_900491605.1). NCBI lineage: Eukaryota > Viridiplantae > Streptophyta > Magnoliopsida > Arecales > Arecaceae > Calamus > Calamus simplicifolius. The sequence goes on along the minus strand of UESW01001709.1, from coordinate 198,613 downwards.
GGATCCAGCACCTGAAGTCCATGCTCCTAATGTTCGGGGTTTGGTCAAGGTTACTTATTAGAAGTGGCTCTCTGATCGGACCACTGTTCGATGCGTAATGCTAGCAGCGATGAATGATGAGCTCAGTTGCAAATTTGAGGAAGCCCAGCCAGAGGAGATTCTTCAAAAGTTGAAGGAATCCTTTAGGACACCAGACGATGTTGAAAGGTACAAGGTCTCTTGTGCCATCTACAATGCGCGGATGCATGATGAAGCCTCGATCACTGATCATGTATTGTACATGATTAAGATGATTTAGAGCTTGGGCAAACTCGGTTATCCCTTGCATAAACAACTTGAAAGATGCGATACTGAACTCCCTGCCTCCTTTCTATCTTGACTTTCTCGATCATTATAGAATGAATAAGCCTACTGTAAACTGCCATGGTTTACTTGGTTTATTGTAGACTTATGAGAAAGATCACCAGCTCAATAAAGGGGTGGTGAATTTAGTGGGAAGTTCTTTGGAAGGTCATCGTCCCTTTAAAAAAGGAAAAAAGAAAAATAAAAGGAAGAAGGTGCAAAATGCTGGAACCAGTCAAGCTAAAAAGGTTAAAGCTGATCAAAGTAAGGCAGAGTGCTTCTTTTGCAAGAAGCAGGGTCATTGAAAGAGGAACTGTCCTCTATATATTGCATCCCTTGACTCGACAGGTCCAAGAAGAGGAAACAATAAGAAAATGCTGAACAAGGTATTTATATGATAACACCTTGTAATTTCTCTATCTATGATACCACTAATTGGGTATTGGATACCAAGAGTCCAATTCACATATGCAATTCTTTGCAAGGACTTCAAGTTAGTAGAAGATTCGAGGATGGTGAGAGATTCTTAAACGTGGGAAATGGAAGCCAAGTTTCAGTCCTAACGTTGGGAGTCGTCAAACTTGTTTTTGAGTCTTGTACAATCATTTTAAATGAATGTCATTATTGTCCATCTTTCATTTTAAATGTCATTTTGTAGACCAATTGGCCATGTCTGGTTATGAACTACCAATAAAGATGATATTTGCAAAATCATTATGAATGGTTCTGTTATGATGAATGGATATATGAGTAATGGAATATATGTACTATCCCGACTTGTTAGTGTAATGTATACATCAAGCAAACACCCTAGGATAAACGATATCAGTAATGCTTACCTTTGACACTGCCGGCTAGGTCATATTAACAAGAACAGGATAAACAGGTTAAGACAAGAAGGTATACTTAAGGTTAATGATTTCGAATCATTACCAACCTGTAAATCTTATCTTCTGGGTAAAATGACCAAATATCTTTTAGTGAAAAAGTTGAACGGGCCAATAAAATTCTAAGTCTGGTACATGCCGATGTATGCGGATCTATGAATGTCAGTGCCAAAGATGGGTATAATTATTTTATTATGTTTACATATGATCTTTTAAGGTATGGTTATATATTCTTGATGAGAAATAAGTCTGAATCATTTGAAATGTTCAAACGATATCATAATGAAGTAAAAAAATAAACTGGAAAGTTTATCAAAACCCTTCGATCAGATCAAAGTGGTGAATATCTTTCTAGTGAGTTTCTAACATATCTTGAGGAGAATATGATTCTCTCTCAATGGACACCTTCAGGGACACCTCAGTTAAATGAAGTGTCTAAAAGAAGGAATCGAATCCTGTTAGACATGGTTCGGTCCATGATGGGCTTTGCTTCTCTGCCGATCTCCTTTTGGGGTTATGCTTTAGAGTCAGCTTGTTATCTTTTAAATAGGATTCCAAGTAAGTCCATTAACAAACACCATATGAGATATGGATTGGGCATAAGCCGATACTCTCACACCTTCGGGTCTGGGGTTGCCCGGCTTATGTTAAACGTTTGGCAACAGATAAACCTAGGTTTGATCGGTGCCTATTTGTAGGGTATCCAAAAGAGTCTAAGGGGTATTACTTTTACTTGCTGAAGAACAAAAGTTGTTCTTCAGTCTTAGGGCTATTTTTTTAGAAAAGGAGTTCCTTGGTGAAGGAACTGGAGCTACTAAGATTGAACTTAGTGAAGTTCAACAAGGAGAAAAACTGACACACTTGAGAGATAATATAGAAGCTGATTTGATTAGATCAAACCAGAGCCCATACAAGAACCATTAAGGAGATCTAGTAGGGTACTACATCAACCGGACAGATACTATGGTTTCATGGTCCGAGACTGTTGGCCCAGATGACAACCCAAGAGGGGGGGGGGGTGAATTGGGTTCTTAAAAATTTAAACCTTTTCAAAATGTTTGTTTGCTTAGTATGTGTGGAAGTGAATGCAGATGCAAAAACAAGATGCAATCAGTAAGATAGAGATAGAGATAGAGATAAAGGAGACACGGCAAACACAAAGAGTTTATAGTGGTTCGGTGTATCCAACACCTACGTCCACTCCCAAGATTCACTTGGGTCCACACTATAATCTTCCTTGATTACAGCAGAGTTGTTTTACAAGCTCACAACTCAAACTTGTTGTTTTTCCGGGCGCACAACGAACCCAGCTGGTTTTCGGGTTCACCAGCACAAAAACCCTAACACAAGCTATCCCAAGCTTGTACCGAGGTAAGACTACCTCCACTAGTTCAATCCCCCAGATTGAACTAGACACAAACAAAAGAAATAATGTTTTTCAATTACAAAGCTCCTTAATGAGCAGATAATCAAATAATAATGAGGTTTAGAAAAGCCTGATTTGTAGTTGGTTGGCTTTTGAGCTTTTCTTCTTTTCTTCTTTTCTTCTTCTCCTTGCTGGGTTGAATCAAGCCTCAGCTCCGATTCTTCACAGTTGAAGCAGTTGAGAAGGGTTGAAAAGCAAGAACCTTATCCTCTTTCTCCTATTTGGGAAATTCACCAAAACTTTGATTTGAATGCCTTGGATTCCTCTTGAGCGTTTTGGAGTGGAGTGGATTTGAGCTAGAAGGTTTCCTCTTGAGATTCAGGCTCTCTCTTTTTCAGATTTTTGGATTGGGATTTCTCTATTTGTTTCTCTTTTTTCCATTTTCTGTTCTTTTTCTTTGAATGATAGTCTTCCCTTTTTATAGATTTCTTTCAAGCCATTTTTGGAAGAAAACTATCCGTTGGAGTGTACCTTGTAACAAAATATATCCGTTAGAAATAAAGTAAAATAGAAATATTACCGTTAGAGCTGATCTGGCAATTTGATTTTTCGTTCCAGGTGGGTTGGAGTCGACTCTAACTTTTCTGGAGTCGGCTCTAACTCGAAACACTTTAATCCATTATTTCTGGAGTCGTCTCTGACTTTTCTGGGGTCGACAAGAAACTTTTCTGGAGTCGACTCTAACAGACCCGGAGTCGACTCTAAATCGGGGCCAGAAAAATCAACGTTCTGTTTCTTCTGTGAGAGTCGGCTCTAACAGTCTCGGAGTCGACTCTAACTTCCGTGCCAGATCCGGAGTCGGCTCTGTGATTCTCGGAGTCGACTCTAATGTCTGCAATCTTACCTAGACATTAGATTCGATCCAGAACACGATGTAACTCCTGATTTTGATCATTCAATAGACTTATAATCTGAAACACTTAATCAAAATCATTAGAGCCTTCCAATTAGTTATACTCAAATAGTTTTGTTAATCATCAAAATCATCAATTGGGTCAACAATCTCCCCTTTTTGATGATAACAAAAACTTTGAGTATATGCATTCAAAAATTCATTCGAACTAAAGATTATAGTCATTTTAAAGCTTAAAACTTTTTAATGAAGGATTTGATGCCAATATTCAAAGTAAACTTTTAAAATTGTGCATGAGTTCAATATAATCCATCAATTATGAACATTTAACTAAATGTGCAGAAAATTGCAATTGAGCTTGTTGTTAAGCTCCCCCTGCATTGAATAGCTCCCCCTATATATAAAAATCGAATTTTAATTGAACTGATTAAAATTTCAAGTCTCTTTCTTTTTGCATAAACAATCATTTCTTCCCCTTTCTTTCTTTCTTTTGCATATTTCTCTTTCTTTCTTTCTTTGCATATTCAACCATCTCTCATTAAAATTTCAAGTCTTTCTTTCTTTGCATATTCAACCAT
>UESW01001709.1:0-183479 GCA_900491605.1 Calamus simplicifolius | reverse complement strand
TTTTTTATCTCTGAAACTGTTAGAGTCGACTCTGACAGTTTGTGGAGTCGACACCTGAGTTTTTGATGTTCTGTCTAAGTGATTAGAGCCGACTCTGGCTTTTGTGGAGCCGACTCTAATACGAGCGCTGACAGACTTTCTGGTTCGGAGCCGACACCCAGTTTTCGGGAGTCGACTCTAAGTCGAGTTAGGTCAAAAATAAAAAGGCGGAGTCGACCCCCAATCATTCCAATCGTCTCCTAAACCTTCCAAGAACTCCAAAACCTTTCCAACTTCCCCAAATCCACTCAAAACCCTTGATTAACCTTCCAATCCTCTCAATGGCACCAAAGAGGCGCGGATTCGTCGCTGGAGCATCCGTTCCAACGAGAAGACGCACGGTTCGGAGGCAACCATCGCCTTCTTCCTCTTCGGCCACTCAAGAGGATTCTCCACCTTCACCCTCATCTCCTAAGGTTGATCAATTAGCTGGTAAGACCATTACCACTGGGAGAAAAGTTAATTTTGATTTATTTGAATCGGAGGGTTTCTCTATTGGAAGAAATTTAAGGGATATGGGATGGGAGAAAGTTTGCTCACTAGATTTACCCACTTATCCAGCATTGGTAAGAGAGTTTTATAATGGATTAAGCAGAGGAGAAGGAGGATTGATAGCACAGTAAGAGGAACTAGGGTTACGGTAACAACTGAGATTCTTGGAACCCTATTAGAAATGCCCACTGTTGGTTTAATGGAATGTCAACTTAATGATAGAAGTGGTGCACTATCAAGAATGCTAGGAAGAGATGTGACTGAGTTTGAAGAAATCTTTGCAAATCAGTTAAACCTAGAACTCAGATTATTGCATAATATGTGGTAGAATCTTATTTCCAAAAATAGGGAGATTCGAGTATGTCTCGGAGCGAGACGTTCTGTTGATGGACTGCATTATAACTGGAAGGCCAGTCAATTTAGCTGGCATGATGATTGGATACATGGCAGAGGCAGCTACAAAGAAAAGATCAACACTGCCATACGGTATGATTCTGACACTAGTTTTTAGAAGCCAAGGTGTGCTCATTATGGAAAATGAACCTTTAAGAAAACTGAGACACACTGATTATTACAGCATTTCTACTATTCATAGAATGGGATTCAAGAAAGTTAATGGTGTTTGGATGAGGAGAGAGGAAAGAACAGATAGGGATGGTGCAGAGGGAACCAGAGTAGAAGAATCCCGGGACCATCTACTGCGGGACCATCAGTCCCTGATTCATCTTTGCGGGACCTTCTCAGCTGGACCTTCAGAGGCCGGACCGAGTTCTATTCCATCACCTCCACATCAGCCTATAACAAATTCTGGAGATTTTCTAATGAACAACTTGATCAGTTAAGAAGCTTACTTGCTGAGTATGACAGTCACAGATCAAATGAAATTAATCAATTGAAAGATGACTTTAATCAGTTAAAAGAAGAATTAAATTCGAGACTGGACATGCTATCCTTTACCTTAGGCAGTTCTGTTGAATCCTTTGGAGCTGAGCTTCACAAATCTTCGAAAGGATGGAAGGCATTGCCGATGGATCAGGATCGTATGTTCATGCAACGGGTCAATTGAAGAAGGATATTGACCTTGCAGTCTCTCAAATCGAAGCCTGCCTTGAAAATTTTAAGAAATCACAAAAAGATGATGTAATGGAGATAATAGGTCATCTAAAGAAAATTGTATTCAAGCACATTGATCTTGTTTTAAGTTTAATAGCTTTGTACTTAGGAAGTTTTTGATTATCCAATGTATTTCATTTTGAAATGTAAATGAATCAACTGATGTAATGGTTCTTGCATATGAAATACAATTTCACTTTTTCAAATTTTGATTGATTGGATTCCTATGCTTTATTGAGATTATAAATTTTTCTTACTCTCCTTATTGCTAATAACAAAAAAGGGGGAGAGATAGTTGTATATGCAAAGAAAGAAAGATTGAATAGGAATATTGAATAATATATGCATAAAGAAAGAAAGAAAGGGGGAGAATTAATTGTTTATGCAAAATGAATTGAAATGATTAATCAGTTACAATTTGATGTTTATATATAAGAGGAGCTACTCAATGCAGGGGGAGCTTAACAAAAAGCTCATTTACAATCTTATGCACATTAAGTTTAATAATTCAATATTGATGGATTATATTGAACTCATGTACAATTTTAAAGTTTACATTGGCATCAAAACCTTAATTTCAATGGTTTAAAGTTAAAATGACTATAATCCTTAGTTTGATTGAATTTTTGAATGCATATACTCAAAGTTTTTGTTATCATCAAAAAGGGGGAGATTGTTGACCCAATTGATGATTTTGATGATTAACAAAACTATTTGAGTATAATTTTTGAAGGCTCTGATGATTTTGATTTAGTGTTTCAGCCTATAAGACTATTGAAAGATCAAAATCAAGGAGTTACAATGTGTTCTGGATCGAATCTAATGTCTAGGTAAGAATTGCAGACATTAGAGTCGACTCCGAGAATCACAGAGCCGACTCCGGAACTGGCACGGTCATTAGAGTCGACTCCGAGACTGTTAGAGTCGACTCTCACAGACGAAGCAGAAAGTCGATTTTTCTGGCTCCAACCTAGAGTCGACTCCGGGTAAGTTAGAGTCGACTCCGGAAAAGTTTCTTGTCGACCCCAGAAAAGCCAGAGACGACTCCAGGAATATCATTTTAAAACGCCTCGAGCTAGAGCCGACTCCAGAAAAGTTAGAGTCGACTCCAACCCACCTGGAACGAAAAACGAAGTTGCCAGATCAGCTCTAACGGTAACTTTTCTATTTTTACTCATTTCTAACGGATATATTTTGATAGAAGGTACACTCCAACGGATAGTTTTATTCCAAAAAGGTGTAAAAGAAATCTATAAAAAGGGGAAGTCTATTGTTCAAAAAAAAAAGAGAGAGAAAAAAAAAAGGAAAATCTGAAAAACAAAGAGAAATCTGAGATAGACAAATCCCATTCAAAAATCCGTGAGCTTGAATCTTGAAAGGAAAACCTTCTAGCTCAAATCCACTCCACTCCAAAAGCTCAAGAGGAATCCAAAGCGTTCAAATCAAAGTCTTGGTGGATTTCCCAACTTGGAGAAAGGAGATTCATTCTTGCTTTTCAACTCTTCTCAACTGCTTCAACTGTGAAGAATCGGAGCTGAGGCTTGATTCAATCCAGCAAGGAGAAGAAGAAAAGAAGAAAAGAGAAAAGCTCAAAAGCCAACCAATCTTCAAATCAGGCTTTTCTAAACCTTGTTATTAATTTGTATATTTGCTCATTGAGGAGCTTTGTATTCAACACAATACTTATCTTATTTTTGCCTAGTTCAATCTGGGGGATTGAACTAGAGGAGGTAGTTTTACCTCGGTTAAGCTTGTTTAAGCTTGGGTTAGTTGTGAGCCCGTGTTAGGGTTTTGTGCTGGTAAGCCCGAGTAAAACCAGCTGGGTTCGTTGTGCATCCCGGTAAAACAACAAGTTTGAGTTGTGAGCTTGGAAAACAACTCGCTGTAATCTAGAGAGATTATAGTGTGGACCCAAGTGAATCTTGGGAGTGGACGTAGGTGTTGGATACACCGAACCACTATAAAATCTTTGGTGTTTGCCGTGTCTCATTGTCTCTTTCTCTATCTCTATCTTATCACTGCACTTTATAGTTATCTTGCATTTGCCCTCATTAATCTCAAGCAAACTATTTCAAAAAGGGCTAATTTTTTAAAAGAACCCAATTCACCCCCCCCCCTCTTGGGTTGCCATCTGGGCCAACACAAGTAAATCTTTATCTTTTCTTTTCAAAAACAATGTTTTATCCACATTTCCTCTTGTAAAATCATTTTCAATCAAAAATTTACTTAGTCTATCATACCAAGCTCTAGGTGCTTGTTTCAATCATATAAAGCTTGTGCAATTTAAAAACGTGATTGAAAATTCATGATCTTCAAATCCCGGTGGTTGTTCCACAAATACTTCTTCATTTATTAATCCATTTAAAAATGCACTTTTGACATCCATTTGAAATAAATTAATGTTCATGTGACATGCAAATGCTAGTAATAGCCTAATGGCTTCTAATCTAGCTACAGATGCAAAGGTTTCATCAAAATCAATACCTTCTTCTTGATTATATCCTTTTGCAACTAATCTAGCTTTGTTTCTAATTACTATGCCATTTTTATCTAGTTTATTTCTAAAAACCCATTTTGATCCTATAACTGAATGATCTTTAGGTGTTTCCACTAATGTCCATACATTATTTCTAGTGAATTGATTTAATTCTTCTTGCATAGCTAGCATCCAATTATTATCTTTTTCAGCTTCTTCAATAGTTTTAGGTTCAATTTGGGAAACAAATGCAAGGTGATTACTAATATTTCTCATAGATGATCTAGTTCTTATTCCTTGAGATGGATCACCTATAATCAATTCCTTGGGATGACTATAAGCGTATCTTCAATCTCTTGGTAGATCTACATCATTATGATTAGTATTAATAACATCCGCATTAGGCGAATCATTACCTTTAGCTTCTTGTTCATGATCTGAAGATACATCAATATTAAGTTTTTCAAGATTGTTTTCAAGAATGTTTGTATCTTCCTCATCATCAATCCTTTTGGAACTTGATGCTAAAGATTCATCAAAAATTACATGAATAGATTCTTCAACAATTAAACTTCCTTTATTGAACACTCTATATGCTTTATTAGTTGTTGAATAACCTAAGAATATTCCTTCATCAGATTTTGTATCAAATTTACCTAAGTTACTTTTACCATTATTATGAATAAAACATTTACAACCAAATGCATGAAAATATTTAATGTTGGGTTTTCTATCATGCCATAATTCGTAAGGTGTTTTCTTTAAAATAGGTCTTATTAATGCTCTATTTAGGATGTAACATGCTTTTTGACTATTTAATAACATGTCTAATTTAGTTAAGCTTAAGGTAAACTTATCAACTATGTTCTTATGTTTTTCAACCTCTTTCCTTAGTTTATCATTTTCATTTGAAATTAATTCTTTTTCTTTTACTGAAATCTCATTTTCAGATTTAAGTTTCTTAACTTCATTATTAAGATTTTTCTTTTCTTTAATGAAAGTTAAATTTTCATTTTTCAAAATCTTGTATTTCTTTTTCAAAACCTTGAAATCTCCGACAAGTTCATTAAAAGCATCAAATAGTTCATCAAAAGCAAACTCATCGCAAGGGTTATCAGAACTTACCTCATCATTGTCGTCCGCCATAAAACATACATTTGCGACTTCCTTTTGTTCTTCTTCTTCGGAAGAAGTTTCTTCGCTATCACTCCAAGTCGCCACATAAGCCTTCTTTTTCTTTTTGTAGGCTTTCTTCAATTTTGGACATTCATTCCTAAAGTGCCCCAGTTTGTTACACTCATAGCAAGTCAAGGGGTCTTTCTCTTTTTCTTTGTCCTTGTCCTTGTTCTTATCCTTTTCTCCTTCCCACTTTGCTCCAAATTTCTTCTTATGGAAGGGTTTCTTTCTCCTCATGAATCTTTTAAACTTTTTGGCTAAGAGAGCAGTCTCTTCATCATCATCATCATCATCATCATCGCTGCTGCTCTCTTCTTCTTTTGCAGCTTTGAGGGCAATCATTTTCTTTTTCTTTGAGTCCTCCTCTACATGCTGCTTCATAGTCAGCTCATGGGTCATAAGTGATCCTAGAAGCTCCTCTAAGGGTAAAGTGTTGAGGTCCTTTGCTTCTTGGATTTCTGTCATTTTTGCTTCCCATGATCTTGGTAATGACCTAAGAATTTTTCGAACAAGTTCTGAGTTAGTATATGTCTTACCAAGACTTTTTAAACCATTTACAATATCTGTAAATCTAGTGTACATGCATGTAATGGTTTCAGATTGTTCCATGCTAAACAATTCATATTTATGAACAAGAATATTAATTTTGGATTCTTTTACTTGGTTGGTACCCTCATGGGTAACCTCTAATCTATCCCAAATCTCCTTTGTGAAATTACAAGTGGAGATTCTATTAAATTCATTAGCGTCTAAGGAACAATATAAGACATTCATGGCCTTAGCATTGAGCTGTGCCATTTTCCTATCATTATCATTCCAGTCCCTTTCGGGCTTAGGAACAATAGTGCCATCAATAACATGTGTGGGTATACTAGGTCCATTAATTATAACACCCCATAGTTCATAGTTAGAAGCTTGAATGAATATCCTCATTCTAGCTTTCCAATATGAATAATTTGAACCATTAAACAGTGGAGGTCTATTCGTAGAATGACCTTCAGCAAATGATCCAACTTGAGCTGCCATTTGGATCTTTAGCTCTTGATCGTGTGATCAAAATCTAATGAGCACAAGCTCTGATACCAATTGTTGGCCCAGATGACAACCCAAGAGGGGGGGGGGGGGGGTGAATTGGGTTCTTAAAAATTTAAACCTTTTCGAAATGTTTGTTTGCTTAGTATGTGTGGAAGTGAATGCAGATGCAAAAACAAGATGCAATCAGTAAGATAGAGATAGAGATAGAGATAAAGGAGACACGGCAAACACAAAGAGTTTATAGTGGTTCGGTGTATCCAACACCTACGTCCACTCCCAAGATTCACTTGGGTCCACTATAATCTTCCTTGATTACAACAGAGTTGTTTTATAAGCTCACAACTCAAACTTATTATTTTTTCGGGCGCACAACGAACCCAGCTGGTTTTTCGGATTCACCAGCACAAAAACCCTATCACAAGCTATCCCAAGCTTGTACCGAGGTAAGACTACCTCCACTAGTTCAATCCCCCAGATTGAACTAGACACAAACAAAAGAAATAATGTTTTTCAATTACAAAGCTCCTTAATGAGCAGATAATCAAATATAATAACGAGGTTTAGAAAAGCCTGATTTGTAGTTGGTTGGCTTTTGAGCTTTTCTTCTTTTCTTCTTTTCTTCTTCTCCTTGCTGGGTTGAATCAAGGCTCAGCTCCGATTCTTCACAGTTGAAGCAGTTGAGAAGGATTGAAAAGCAAGAACCTTATCCTCTTTCTCCTATTTGGGAAATCCACCAAAACTTTGATTTGAATGCCTTGGATTCCTCTTGAGCATTTTGGAGTGGAGTGGATTTGAGCTAGAAGGTTTTCCTCTTGAGATTCAGGCTCTCTCTTTTTCGGATTTTTGGATTGGGATTTCTCTATTTGTTTCTCTGTTTTTCCGTTTTCTGTTCTTTTTCTTTTGAATGATAGTCTTTCCTTTTTATAGATTTCTTTCAAGCCATTTTTGGAAAAAAACTATCCGTTGGAGTGTACCTTATAACAAAATATATCCGTTAGAAATAAAGTAAAATAGAAATATTACCGTTAGAGCTGATATGGCAATTTAATTTTTCATTCCAGGTGGGTTGGAGTCGACTCTAACTTTTCTGAAATTGGCTCTAACTCGAAACACTTTAATCCGTTATTTCTAGAGTCGTCTCTGACTTTTCTGGGGTTGACAAGAAACTTTTCTGGAGTCGACTCTAACAAACCCGGAGTCGACTCTAAATCGGGGCCAGAAAAATCAACATTTTGTTTCTTCTATGAGAGTCGGCTCTAACAGTCTCGGAGTCGACTCTAACTTCCGTGCCAGATCCGGAGTCGGCTCTGTGATTCTTGGAGTCGACTCTAATGTCTGCAATCTTACCTAGATATTAGATTCGATCCAGAACACGATGTAACTCCTGATTTTGATCATTCAATAGACTTACAATCTGAAACACTTAATCAAAATCATTAGAGCCTCCATTAGTTATACTCAAATAGTTTTGTTAATCATCAAAATCATCAATTGGGCCAATAGAAATGATGATCCTATTGAACTCGATGAGAACAATGAGGATCTGATCACCTATATGAATGCAATGTAGAGGTTTGACTCTGAGAAATGGCTAGAAATCATGAAATCCGAAATGGAGTCTATGGAAATCAACAATGTATGGACATTGATTGATTCACCCGAGGGGATGAAACCCGTTAGGTGCAAATGGATTTTTAAAATAAAAAGAGGTGAAAATGGACAGGTAGAGACCTATAAAGCCCGTCTGGTTGCCAAGGGATATCGTCAACGTTATGGTATAAACTATGACGAAATATTTTCTTCTGTAGCAATGCTCAAATTCATTCGGATTATGTTTGCTTTAGCAGCACACTTTGATTATAAAATCTGGCAAATGGATGTCCAAATAGCTTTTCTGAATGGTAAGCTAGAAGAGAAGGTGTATATGATATAACCTAAAGGATTTACATCCACAGATGAGTCAAAAGTGTGCAAGCTTCAAAGATCCATTTATGGATTGAAGCAGGCATCTCGGAGTTGGAACATGTGGTTTGATAAATGTATCAAGACGTATAGTTTCGTTAGAAACAGAGAAAAACCTTATATTTACAAATGGGCTAATAGTTCTGTGGTTGTATTCCTTGTATTGTATGTGGATGATATTCTGTTAATCAGGAATGACATTCCAGCACTAAAGGGAACAAAGGTCTGGTTGTCATCTCAGTTTTCTATGAAGGACTTGGGTGAAGCCTCTTATATACTTGGTATGAAAATCTATAGAGATAGATCTAAGAGGCTTATGGGATTATCCCAATCTACGTACATAGACACTGTGCTGAAACGGTTCAGCATGAAAAATTTCAAGAAAGGCTATCTCCCAATAGGCCATAAAATTTCTCTCTCCAAAAAGGATTGTGCGACAACTCTTGAGAAAAGAGAACGTATGAGTAGGATTCCATATGCTTCAGTAGTAGGTTCTATCATGTACGCTATGACATGTACTAGACCAGACGTAGCATATTCACTAGGGTAGTGAGTAGATACCAGTCTGACCTAGGTGAAGCTTATTGAAAGTAGTAAAAACTATCCTTAAGTATTTACAACAAACTAAAGACCAATGGCTAATTTATGGAGAACTTGACTTCAAACTTATGGGGTATACTGACTCTAGTTTTCAGTCAGATAGGGATGACAGCAAGAGTGTGTCAGGATTTGTTTTTACCCTAAATGGAGAAGCGATCTGCTAAAAAATTTTCAAGTAGCACACTGTGGCAGACTCCGTTTGCGAGGTAGAATATATTTCGGCATCGGATGCAGCAAAGGAAGCTGTATGGTTGCAAAAGTTTCTAGGAGAACTGAAAGTGACACCTTCTCTGGATGGTCCTATTTTGGTGTACTGTGACAACATCGGAGCCATTGCTCAAGCCAAAGAGCCGAAGTCCATCAATGCACCAAACATATTATGCGCCGTTATCACCTTGTGTGAGAAATCATGGAACGAGGTGACATTGACCTTTAAAAGATTGATGGAAAGGAAAACCTAGCCGACCTATTCACTAAAGCTCTCGGAATTAAAGAATTTGATGACCATAAATGGAAGATGGGTATTAGATACTGTTATAAGTGGCTTTAGTCCAAGTGGGAGTTGTTGAAAATTGTGTCCTAAAGCCAATCAACTAAAATATAGATGATTATGCAAGTTGTAAATATATATGAATTATTAATTAATAAAATATTTATTTGGCAGTTCATCACATCGCATCTTCCTAAAATAAATTCTTTTGTGATGGAGTCCTTAGAACCATAATCTATTCAATAAAGAGAGGGTTTATTGAGTGGTTCTTAAAATAGTCGCGACCAAATGATATATAGTTATAGGATAACTATTTATCAAGTAAAGGTCATTGTATGTCATATGGATTGGTTATCCTCATTACCAAGGAGTGCGGTGACACTAGTATGACATGCAGGTGAGGTGTATGTCATCTTACTGAACGTGACCAATCTGCGGAATACTTTTCTACCAAGAAGTGTTCATGAAGAGATATGGATATAAGTGTCCCTCTGATCTGAGATCACCATGGTAGCTTGCAAGCAACCTATTGTACTTTGATATCGGATTATCTGGATTTTTAATTCAGTGACAGAAGGTTTCTGGGTGCAGTAAAGTACTTGTAGAGTAGTGAGTGATCAAGATGGGATTGACCCCTCCAAATAGTTTGGAATAAACGTCTCTTGACTAAGCCAATTCCAAGGATATTTTTATGGCACATATAAATTCTCTTGGATTGCGTAGAATATAAATTGTATTGTTGAGCACATATAATATACTATTTTTATGATAAATACAAATGAATGTTATGTTCTTTATCAAGATATTTATGTTTACACATCATATTTTTTGTTAGAAGTTCAACAAAGTGATGTCGCACAGGTTCAAAGATTGGCTTACTTACACAAGCAATCACCTCTAGTGCTCAGATAACAAGTAGAGATGAGACGTAATGTTAGGTATGTTGCCTTATAGAGAGTATAAGATGAGATTATATATATTTATATATATATAACAATCGTTTTGAATAACCCATTTTCAATAACCTGTGAAAACCATATATGAATTTTTAGTGACTGCCTGCTGAATGAGAGCACTTAGAGAATTCAGGTTAGACGCTTGAAAGTGATTGAACGAAGATCTGTATAGTGTTTTATCAGACATCGAAAAATTACAAACACTGTAACACATGATTCATACTATGTGTGCTAGTTTGACCAATAAGGTAGTGGAAGAATAGATCCCTGCTTCTTCACTGTGTGAGACCGGTTGAGGTTAAATTAAAACTTTATAATAATATCCTTATACTTTTTGCTGTTATTTGGCGTTTGTATTTAGTGTCTTGCTAAACATATCTAGATAACGACTAAATATGAATTGCTAAATTTTGAGTAGAAAAGAAAGATTATGTTCGATGTATTCATTGGCCGACCAATCTTGTCACTTAAGAAAAGTTAGGACTCGATTATGTATACATAATCACATTATTTTAACATGCTCTTTAAGGAATTAGAGATGTTTTGATAAAAAGGAACGAGTTTAGGGTATATTGAGATGAAACTATTAATTATATTTTTTAGGGTTAAGCTACTATGACATTCCTAACAAATGCATGATACTAAACTTCAAGTGCAGCTATACTCGCTAGATCGCACTATCTAACTATCAGTATGAAATTGGTGTTTAAATTTTTATTGCATTTTTC
Source organism: Calamus simplicifolius (assembly GCA_900491605.1). NCBI lineage: Eukaryota > Viridiplantae > Streptophyta > Magnoliopsida > Arecales > Arecaceae > Calamus > Calamus simplicifolius. The sequence continues at coordinate 172,412 of UESW01001709.1, read as the reverse complement.
TTTCTTTCATTTTCTTTTCGCAATGAAGGTCTTACCCTGCATGTACGAGTGAGAGATGTTGAATCATGTGACTTGTGACGCCCATGATAGATAACTGCCAATGAGTAATTATCCATGAAGCCCATGATAGATAACTGCATATTGATAATTATCTATAAAGAAAACCTTCTCTTATGGAGAAACTACTCCTTCGTGTATGTATATAACAAAAGGATAAGGGCCATGGAGTGATAGAAAGAAAGAGTACCAGAATCTAAAATAGAAGGATAGTTCGGATTATGAACAGAGAGTAACACCATAACCTAGCATTTAAATTCTTCGTGGAATTGTCAAGGTAAGTAAATCCGATCCATACATTTATTCTTGTATGATTTTACATTAAATATCATTGAGAATAGAAAGTATCCTTTCCTTTATAGCTTGCATAGATTATCTTTGTTGATGGACAAGAAATTATTTTTATGAGATCTCAGCTGATCTTCTTTTTTGGTTTAAATTATTTAAAAGAAAAGCCATTTTTATCCGGGAATAAGAGGAAAAAATTCCATACAATTGTTCTCTAACCATGAATAAATTTTCTTCTGTATATATATATATATATATATATATATATATATATATATATATATATACTGGCCATTTTTCTTGGAAGTTCAATGACCTCTCCAAATAGATGCCTGATCGAACAGCTGCTGTTGCACAGTTTCCGTGCCCCCCAGGCGAAGAAGCAGGGGAGCCCAAGGTTGATCCAACTCCAAAGACGCGTCTCCAAAGACGGCGTCTCCTTGTGCTGTAAAAGGGTTTATATATATTGGTCGCATCCTAGCTTCTCCTGGGTGTTTCCAATTGAACTGCAAAGCCTTCAAGATTTCGGGATTTGCTCTGAAGCTGGAACCTACCAAACCTGAAGGCCATGCATGCAAAATCTGGTTCGTTGTGTCCTCATCGAAACCCCAATTATTATTATTGTTCATGTCCACCCCACCAGTGCTATTGTTGTCGTTGTTCTTATCACTCAACTCCTAACTGAGGGTACCAGATGAATTGATGAGATTATCTAAGACAGATGTCTTGGGTTCACCAAGCTCGGTTGTTGAAGTAGTAACACATTGTGATCCAAGTAACTCATGAGGTATGGATGGAGCGTCGTCCTGGAGTTTTTTGGCCACTAGAGACCTTTCTAAAGAGTAAAGACCCTACATGAGCATGATCGCAACCCATTCTTCTGTTGAAAAATATTTTTATTCTTTGCAAAAACTTCTTCCTAAAAATTACTAGAATTTTAATCTAAAAATTTAAATGCATAAAGAAATTAAAATTAAAATAAGATAAGAATCAAGCCTGGACCGAGGTATGTTAGACAATACCCTAAGAATTAGTTTTCGCCCCTTCGTGCAGATTGTTGATGATCTATCCTCAAGGTACAATAACCTGACTTCATCCGAACCTCCTATCACGAGCATGATTGCATGAATGTACAATCCAATGACTCCTTCAGATGCCCAAGAAAAAGATAAACAGTAACAATAAAAAATAATATAATAAAAAAATTTCTTTATAAGTAGATTCAGGCCTGATTCATTTCCTCATCTTAAATTCTATAGCCTATTTATAGGCTTAGCCCAAAAAAGGCCCAATGGCTCAGCCCATAATGGCTTGATAGCCATTAGCCCCAAATTACGTTGAAAATGGCTCAATAATTGAATTGTTTGGACCGTTTCTGATCATCATGAATGTTGGCCCTCGCAACGTTCATGCAACGTTCGCCCGTTGCATCACTCATGCTAGCGTTCCGTTCGCATGAGTTAGTAGACCTCCGCGAGCAGAAAGTGAGCCTCCGCGAGCATTCTCCGCGAGCGGAAAGTGAACCTCCTTGAGCATTCCGCTCATGGGCATTCCTCTTTTTTTTAATTCAAACTTTTTTCAATAATCCCCCATAAAAGTTTTAAATAAAAAAAATAAAATTAATATAACATAAATTTTAGGGCATCATACTACGCAATAAGTGAGATATCCTGTAAACTTGAACCCTACGTAGTATTGATTATATACATCTAAAGGAACCATAGTGGATTAAACCATGAACTAAGTTCTTGACTCAGACTTCTACTAATTACACACATAGTATAGATCAATTGGATTTAAGCGGTCAGTGCATATTGAAGGCCTTGTGCTTAATACCTTAATTTTTCATAAGAATTCCTTAAGGTTAGCCCAAACCTTTAGTCACGACCTAATATGACGATTTTCATATAGGTGAATCCTCCAAGAGTATTTGTGACTAATACCCTGCAAATAACCTACCTCGGATCTATTAAGAGTATAACTCAACATTACAAATATTTACTTTGTCACTTTATAAGAGCGCTCATCATAGGGATAGGATGGGAATTTTTTTCAAAATTATTTTCTAATACGATCACTCAATCAGTTTTGTTTCTATTACAATAAACCTTTTTCATAGAATCTTCAATCACAGAGGTTGGGTATCTACTGCTGGTGACCAAATAATGGGCTTAAGCTCCATCCCCCTCAATGTATCTAGGACTTCACTCCTAGATAATTCATTGGTTAACTGATTTGCCAAATTCTTCTTAGACTTAACAAATTCTAAGGCGATAACATTATTTTTCTTATGTTGTCTTATAGACTTATAACCAAGCCGTATATGGCTTGGCTACTTGATGCTCAAGATAATGCCATACAGGAAAGACGTAACTAAAAAAAAAAAAAGATCACAACCTTCAAATTGGAACAAGATAAAACATGGTGTAATCTCTCAATAACCATTATAACAAGAAACACTTATCTGGAATAGAAAAACTTTTGTATTTGTGTAAGAATGCAAATATATGCTAATAGCTGCAGAAAATTAATGAAATAATATGAAAATGCATCTACATACAAGCACGCATATATCATGTTCATAAGTGCATAAAAAAATATTCTTTACCAAAATTTCTAGAGAAAGGAACCTTCCATCTAATATAGGCAATAAGTCTCCACCTAAACTCTCTGTCATTTGTAAGAAAAGCATTTCATCAGTTGTCTTCAACAATTATATAAACATTCTAATAATGACTGAAGGAGAACTTTTACTATTCAAAATTTTCACTTTGCTTGATGGGTGATCAAACTAGACAAAATTTGATCTTTTCTGTTTCTTTTACATCCCTAAGCCAAAATGAGGTTTATAAATTATTTCTTTTTGACAAAGATATTTAAATGTACCATATATTTATCTTATGTTCACCACCATCATAATATTCAATTTCTCTATAGATAATGTTTAAAAATAATTCCTTTTTTATGCAGACACTTATAGATATCATAGATTTCATACCATACATCTGGTACTTGTTAATGCTAACACAATATTTAATTTTTGCACATGTGACTAGAAAACTTTAGTAGCTCTGTCGGTAAGGACTACACAATGTCTAATATAGCTCAAAAGAATATAATGGTGCTATGAACAATTGGACATCAAACCGACATCTATCAATAAATAATGTGATGTCAATCAATGCTTCAATGCAAGCAACTGCAACAGCCCTAGGCTCATAAAAGCTCCTAAGGTCAAACTACAAATCAAAGATCCTAACTATGGATAAGTTAAAGAAATATTGAATGAAGAGCCAATGTTTAAAACTTTCCTATGTGAGGAGCACATGATTGAAATTTCATCATTAAAACAAACTGTAATTGAAGATCTACCACTTAAGGACATTAGAGAGAATGGTTTGTCTAGCATTCAAAAGGCAGAAAATCAAAGTAATAATGATCCACATAGAGATGCAGAGCAAGATCAGGCCACCAGCAATGATGGAGATTGAGCAATATATATGAAGATCGATTCTATATCGATTGGCTGGATTCAATGAAGATTTCAATCAAACAAATAATCCACAGCTTGTTGTTTCTCAACCAATGACCAAAACAACTAGTCAACGCTGGGACTGCAAAAAAAAATTTATGAGTCAACCTGAGTCAACCTCATTTCCATCCAAAATAGGTTAAAAAAATGCAAACTAACTACTTATTTTCAAATGGATTTTTATCTCCACAAAAGTGCACTTGCAGATAACCTTATCTCTATCCCAATAGATAAAACATTTTATGAAATCAGTAATTTCTTTACACGAGTATCATAATTTTTCAGCTTTTCATATTTTACTCTGATGATATATCTTGTGGTGTGAATTCACTGTATGCCATGCAGGTCTCCAGCTATATCAAGGTTCTGCATGTGAGAGGAGACATTGTTGATACATTGATGTAGGATTTTAGGGTTTGGGCTACCTGTATGCAATGGTAGACCTTAAAGTATTAGGTTTATGGAGGACATTCTTTCCTATTATTCAAACTCTAAGATTAGGAAAGTCAATAAGAAAACTTAAAATTTAGGGCACTAGCGTTTAGGAAAAAAAATCTATTTAGGGTGCCTGATATATAGGTGGATGAACCAACTAACAATCTAGAGCTATATTACAAATTACATCAAATAATGCATTCACTAAGAAAATAATGCTCCCCTAGGGCTCCGAAAGAAGCCATTTTTGAGGGACTCTTCTGCAAAAGCATTCTTTCTATATTTGCTTGCTATGAATCTTCACTAACTTGGGCATCGGAGGGCCTTCCACAGAGGGCTACCCTCGACACTCTCTACGTGGGGACTATCTTGCAGGTTCCATCCGAGCAAGAGATCGGCATCCAGATCTAGAGTCGAACCGCATCCGAGTCGGAGAATGGATTTCTGTAACAACATCAGGTATTACAAGCAGCAAAAATTCAATATGACAAGAAGTAAAGAGAATAGTACCGGTAGGGGAAGAAAAAAAATAAATATAGGGATGAATCGGGAAATAGAGAGAGAGCTAGGAAAATTGATCCTTAGCTGTTGGAAAATATTTTTGTTCTTTGCAAAAACTTCTTTCTAGAAATTGTTAGAATTTTAATCTAAAAAATTAAATGCATAAAGAAATTAAAATCAAAATAAGATAAGAATCAAGCATGTACTGAGGTATGTTAGACACTGTCCTAAGGATCAGTTTTTGCCTCTTCGTGCAGGTTGTTGGCAATCTGTCCTCAAGGTACAACGATCCGGCTCGATCTTAACCATGCTTGTATGGAGGTGCAACCCAATGACTCCTTCAAATGCCCAAGAAAAAAATCAATAGTAACAATAAAAAAATATAATAAAGAAAAAAAATTTTCTTTCTTAACGTATTCTAATTATATATGTAGCTAATTATATTTTCCTTTGAAAAAGGAGAACTTCAAATTCGCCACCTTTGTGGATTTGTAAGGGACTCCTTCGGAACTCCTCCTCTATAAAAATTCAGGCTTTTCTTTTTCCTTCATGCCAACCAGGATGCCGGAATAAAAGCTCTTTGTGTTTCCCTATGGCTTTCCAATAATCTGCATCACTGGCTGGGTTGGTCCCGAGGCTCGTCGGATATTTGCGATCTCTCATGCTGAAGAAATACCATTCCTTTTCTGTAATTATTCTGGAGCAAGCTAAGCTCTTCAAAAATATATAATGCAAGTAATAAAAGATCTAATTGTTCTTCTAGGTTTTTAACAAGAAAATCATGAAATATTCAGTAAGTTGAGAAGAAGCTTCACGATGTGACAATTAGGTACGTACATAGACTTTTAAAAAAACACCAGAGTTCTCTGATAAGCAACTGGACGGTTTTTTTAAAAAAAAAATCCAAAAAAGAATGAATAGAAACCAAAGCAACAAAGTTCAAAAAAGAAAAAGAAGTCTGGGGTACTTGGAAAAAAAAAAAAAACGTTTTTCTATGACAGAGAAGCAAATTAATCTTGACACACACCAATTGATCCATGTTAATTATAGATATGAAGCGGTGGGAGCTCCCATGGCTTGCACTTATTGAGATCCACTTCTGATAGATGGCCTTGGTGACAAAGCTAAAATCTGAGACATTGTGAGCTAGATAGCAAATTGCGATATATTCATCGGTTGGATGGAATCTAAAGCCCGGAGGAGGTTAAGACTTTTCGCTTGCAAGTCTTGTTCATTGGAAGAAGATTAGCTTGCAAGGATGCTCTCCTCCTTGCAGAGACCGTTCTGCTGGACGCACTGAAATCCCATTCAACAATTTGAAAAAGACGGTTCATGATGAAAAGTAAAAAAGTAATTTGCATCTTACACAAAAAAGAAGTTAAAAATAAAATTAAATAATCGATTCTAACTAGTTTGAAGTTAAAATTTTATTCTTTTGTTGTTGTTTGAAGAAAAGTAACATGCAAGTTGATTACGAATTGCCACTGGTTTGTGAAGGATGAATTCTGGTAGAAACGTGTCAACTTATGATCCTAAATGAATTTGGTACTAAAGATCTTTTTTTTTTCAGCAAATGCAGAATGCTACTATCAAGATTCAAATAAAGATAACTGCAATAAGTTAAAGTTTGTGAGGCTACACTACTAAAATAAACCTCATCATATTTTTCATTAGTAATATCAAAAACTAGACTTGAAGGAGACTAATTGCATACATTTATTGCATGGAGTTGATTATACTAGAAGTGGATAACTATAACAATCTGATGCGGGATATACCATGCAAGAGATTAACGTAGAGTAATGATTCATATTTTAAGGTGCCTTATTTTCTGAAACAAGTAAAAATAAACTAAGGATGAATATGTAAAGAGTTAAGTAACTATCTGCAGAACACGATTCACTAAGTAATAAAGAAAACATGATCCTAGGGTTGAGAAATCACTACTTAGAATATACTTTTTTTTCAACAAAATAGAACTTATGAGAAGGGATGGGTCTGATTATCAGGCAATGATGGTCTTTGTCTTAAAAGATTGGATCACACAGCTCTCAGGATGAGCGTCTGAAAGACGAAGCTATGCTACCACAGATGTTTCGGCTTTCCTTTAGATGGTTTTGGAGACAAAGAGGATTTTATCTAAGGATCGTAGCACTTTGGCATCTTGGGACTGGGATGCTTGGAACAGGTGTTGGAACGGGTATTTGTTGGGCCTCTCACCCTCTCCCTCATGAAATATCAATGCTCAATAGTACAGAAAAATAGAAGAAGAAGACTATTTTTCATTAATCATCAATTATTCTTTACAAGAAGAACGGAGAAATTTTTATAATAAACCCTAACCCTTAAATTACATTAAAAAAAAAGAAATAAGGGCGCCATATTGTTTCTAAATAAGAAGATAGCCAGCATCTTGAAATAAGAAAAAGAGATTAGGGGATAGCTTTCCAAAATAAGAAGATAGGCGACATCTTGAAACAAGAAAAAGAGATCAGAAATATTTTTTCCAAATAAGGAGATAGACAGCATCTTGAAATAAGAAAAAGAGATAAGGGGATGACACCATATTCTGCTTTCCATAAGGAGTGGATGGCAAGTCACCTTTCATAGGGAGCTTATTTGCTTCCTTTTATACTGAGATAACTTTATAAAAATCTTGGGATGCCCTAATTGAGTAGATGGCACCTACTTTGACTAGGATTCCATATGGGGCTGAGGTGGCACACTGAATGTGGTCCTTCATGGTCTTGGGTCTTTAACTTCTTACACTTTGACTCAATAAATCTTGACTTGACTCAAATAAAATTACTGGACTCATACTTGACTCAAATAAAATTACCGGATTCATATTGACAAAACCTGATTACAGTATTTAAAGTCAAACCAACATAAAGTAAAAAATTCCATAATGAGCTCAGTAACCTCTGTCTGATCCTAATGCCCGCACCATTTCTTTTGGGATGGAAGGAACTCGATCCTATCGAGTGAGGGTCAATCCGACTCTGGTACCTCTCCAATAGGTCTGGGTTAAGGCTCTGTAGATCCTCTTGAGTGATTCACGAATCCTTAGATTCTGGTCATCTTTGTCAACGAACTAAATAACGTTGGTAGCCTTTATTCCAGATAGTAATATCTTGGTCATCCAGGATACGCTCAATCCTTTTTATACTCCCAGATAAATTTATTGGTTGACACTCAGGTATGGGTTCGCTCTCAAGAATAGGATCGGGTCCAAACGGCTCATTAGGTATCATTGCTGGTTCCCTATGCTCAAATAGGTCTGAGATATTGAAGGTTGAGCTAATGCCAAATTTGGGTGGTAACTCGAGCATATAGACATTAGGTCCAACTTTCTTTATTACTTTGAAGGATCCAGTTTCATGGGCATGTAACTTTTTTATGGTCCTCGAAGAAAATCACTCAGGTCTAAGCCTAATCATCACATAATCTCCCTTAGCAAATTCTTTAACTCTCTTTCAAAAATTAGACATATTTTTATAAGTATCATTGCTCAAATTAATCTTATTGATAATTTTCTTATGCAAATCTCTAACATGTTGTGCAAATGATTCAGCTAACTCAAAACTTGTGCATGTATGGGCAAAGGGATTAAGTCTATGGGTCTATTAGGCTTATAATCATAGACAATCCAAATGGATTCTTGCTTGTGGTCCTATTAACTAAACTATTATAGATGAATCGGCTTTAGGTAACAAAATGTCCCAATTTTCAAGGATTCGGTTCACTACTTTAGTCTAGCTATCGATTTGAGGGTGGTAGGAAGTAGAAAATTTGAGCTTAGTTCCTAACATGTGCCAGAGGATTTTTCAAAAGCAACTCATGAATCAAACATCCCTATCAGATACAATAGTTGTTGATAGGCTATGTAACCTAACCACTTCATCTAAGAAAAATTTGGCCACCTTGGAGACATCAAAGTGGCTCAGTAGGAAGTGCTTAGTGTGATTCATCCTATAATATGGAAGATTAGGCAAAGTGGCTCTTAGGATTAGATCTATAGTATGTTGGATGTCCCTTAAAGGTGGTAATTGATCAGGAAGTTCTTCATAAAATACATATTGGAACTCTTTCAAAAATTCTAACTCTTTTAAAAATTCTACTATCTTTTAAGGGTGTTCTTTTTGGGTTTGATCATGAATTTTTCTAGTAGTTAAAATCCAAACTAGTGAACCCTCAGTGATCTCACGCTCTAGTTCTTTAGCGCTGATCAGATTTAATCCCGGTTTCTTCTCTTTCAGGTTACTAGATTCCCTCTTAATATGATCCTAAGATGATACTGCTAACTCTCATAGAAAGGACATCACATCATACCTTTTCTTGATAGGATTGTAGTTGGATTATGACTTAGCATTTTAGTTTAATGGGGATGAAAGTTGAGTCTATCCAGGATACCTTATAGGGATTGGGATGAAGGACCGTAGATAAACTTAGGGTTTTGACAGCACTGGTTGAGATGACATTAACACAGCTCTCGCTATCTATGATGATCTTACATACCTTTTTCCCTAACTTCACAAATGTTTGTAGGTTATGGGTCCTACACCAATCCTCTTGATCTTTGGTTTGGGTTAAAATACATATCTAACAACTTTTGATAAATCAGATGATTTAATGACATCCTCATCTCCTTCATATTCATCCACTAAGTGTATTCCAGCTTTATACACTTCTCCTTTATGCTCATCAGTGGGTTCATGATTTTCTTCCTCTAGTTCTTCTATGTGTAGGGATCGGGTTGGGCATTAACTAGCATAGTATTCCAATTTATGATATATAAAATAAGAAGCATTAGGATTAGGATTTCTCTGAACTTTAGGTGACTTACCCTTATCTTTCTTGTGGGTCAATGAGGTTCTAGGAGTAGGTCGGCTTGGGTGCACTTGACTAGACCCTTATTTTTTATTAAGGGTACCATTCCTAGAAGGTTCAAATCGACGGATTATGGATTCCCTTTGAAATCTCTCGTAGTCTCTAGCTATTTGATAAGTATGTTCAAGATCATGGACTTCTCTTAAAAATAATTCTTTCTGAATGTCCTCACATAGTCTAGTCCTAAATTTAGATAGGGTCACAACTTCAGATTCATCAATGCTATACCTCATGACATATTCATCAAATTTGGCTATTTATTCAGATACGGTCTTGCTTCCCTGACTCAGCCTATGCCATTGATTTAAAAGTTTGGTAATAGGATAGGGGAAGATACTTTTTTCTAAGCTTAAGTTACATAGCCCTTCAGTTAGCTATGGGTATGTCTCCTCTCTGACGACTAAGGCGCTCAATATTTTTTTAGTATAGCCTAGCTTGTCGGACTAACTTAAGTTTCGCAAATTTGACCTTCCTCCCTTTCAACATCTCATACTACTTAAAGTATTGGTCCATGTCACTTTTCCAATCAAAATGCACCTTAGGGTCTAAATCTTCGTCAAAATGGGTGCATCAAGTCGTATGTTCTAAAGATCATGTTGCCTAGATGTAGCAACCTAAGAGGGGGTGAATTGGGTAATTAAAAATTAATTACTAGCGCAGATATATGCTTTAACACTAATTTAAATTTAATTTGCAGCGGTATAATGAAGTGCACAGAACAATATCACAGAAAATCAAGCAACCACAAACACAAGAGAGTTTATAGTGGTTTGGTGCCAAACTCAGCACCTACGTCCACTCCCAAAATACCCTTTGGGAATTTCACTCCAATCGTATCACAACGATTACAACCTCTAGCCTTCCCCGGCTAGTCCTCTTATTTATACGACACAAGGCAGCCAAACCCCTAGCCTTACCCGGCTAGTCCTCTTATTTATACGGCACAAGGAAGCCAACCCCTAGCCTTACCCGGCTAGTCCTCTTATTTAACGGCACAAGGAAGCCAACAAGAACCAAGGGTTAACTCTAACCCTTTTACAAATATGTTCAAAATAGATAAGAACATGTAGCTCCTACAATGAGCAAATATTCAAAGAAATAATTTACAACTTTTGTAGCAAATATTTAGCAATAAATGAAGAACTTTGAGGTAGCTGAAGCTTTGAATGCTTGAGGGCTTTAATGGATCTGGACGACATTGAGCAATGAATGATCTTAAAGATTTATCAACTTCAATGCACACGAAACTTGCTTTTCAACACTCCGAAGAATATGCAATAAAAGCTCTTTTTCTTGGATTTCTTTCTCTTTTTTTCTCTTTCAAATTCGTCATTTTGTTCTTCTAATCTAGCTATTTAAAGCATTCCAACATCAAAAATATCCGTTAGACACATTTGAAATAAATGGAAAGTAAAATGGAAAGAAAAGATAACCGTTGAGATTATTTCCTTTAAGCATTGAATGTACTGAATCCATTTGAGGAAGGAAGATCTCTGCCATAATTCAAGAGATCAAAAGTTAGTATAGCTAAAAATAAAAATTAATTAAAGAAGAGAGAGAGCATGCCCAAATAACAAAGAGGTAGCTGACTGGAATTAATTCCAGGTAGCTGAAGGCTTGAAGATGCTCAGCAAAGAAGAGGAGTGAAAAGCCACAAGCTAGATAAAGAAAGATCCCAGCTAGCTAATTTTGAAAGCTCCATGGCAAGACGAAAAAGCATCAAATTCAATAGATAAAGTAGTTAGCTCTCCAGCTAACTATCCATAAAGAGAACACGGCTTGGCATGCATCCTAAGGAAAAGTAGCTAGCTCCTTAGCTAGCTAACCAAAAAGTCATACGGCCAGGAGTCCAATTCAAGAAGCACTAGTTAGCACTCTAGCTAACTAAGGCAAAAAGTAGTTAACTCTCTAGCTAACTAAGCAAGCATCCAACGTTCATGAAGAGAGAAGCCACAACAAGGTAGTTAGCTCTCCAGCTAACTAGAAAAAGGAAGCGCACGGCCTGGAGAAGGAATTCAGCCAACAACAGAAGAAGAGCTAGCTCTTTAGCTAACTAAGTTCAAAACTTCATGGCAAAAGGAAACTTCCGTCCAAGGCAGCTAGCTCCTTAGCTAGCTAAGAAGCTCATCCACACGCCCAAGGAAAAAAGTTAGCTAGCTCTTCAGCTAACCGGGGCATGAATCCATATGGCTTGGGAAGAGGTAGTTCGCTCTCTAGCTAACTTAAATTTTGCAACCTCTCGGCTTGGTGTGGAACTTGTAAAAAATAGTTAGCTAGCAATGAAAAGTAGTTAGCTCCCAAGGCAAAGCAGTTAACTAACAGGGTATACTAGCTAGCTAAGAGAAGCACCCAGCTAGCTTACCAGTTAGCCAAAAATAGGAATCGTTCGGCCATGCATAGTATCAGAGAAAAATAGTTAACTAAAAATGACGCCAGCTAGCTAAGAGGGAGGACGAGTTAGCTAGACAGCTGACTGAATCCAATAGCATTCGGCCAGCACAGAGATCATACAAAAAGTAGTTAACTAAAATGGAATTCCAGTTAGCTCAGAAGGAGGCTAAGCTAGCTAACTAGCTAGCTAGAAAAGAGCATGGTTCGGCTAGCATAAAGAATAGGGAGTCGTAGTTAGCTAAAATGGAATTTCAACTAGCCAAGAAATGGACCAGCTAGCTATCTAGCTAACTAAGGAAGAGAACCATTCGGCCAGGCCACAGTAAGATCTTGTTAGTTAGCTAACAGATGCGTCAGCTAGCTAGAAGGAAGGATAAGCTTGCTAGCTAGCTAGCTCCCAAAATAATGCAAACGGCCAGGGATGAATGGATCAATTCTTCAGCTTCTAAGTAACAAATAAAAATGAAAGAGATATACTCCCATAAGATTTTACTTGATAAGGCTCATTTGTAAAACATCTGTACTTCCCTGCATCAAGCTTAATAAATAGAATTAGTCTTTACTTAATTATTTTGTAATCATCAAAATCAATTCAGGGTCAACAATCTTTTCCTTTTTGATGATGACAAAACCCTTAAGCATGCAAAGAAGAAATATAGAAATACTTTGAATAAACAGGAATGCATTATTTTCTCCCCCTGTCAATTTGAATAATTAAACTCCCCCTGAATATATGGAGTGGTTTCTTTTCTTCATTATCTCAATGTATGCAATATTCTTCTCCTCCTCTTTGTCATTGATCAAAAAGATGATTGAAGAAACTTGCAAGAATTTAAAGCATAATTCATCAAGATAAAGTGAATACTTCATTCATACTCATAACTGTTGTCCCAGATAGCAACCCAAGAGGGGGGGGGGGGGGGTGAATTAGGTCTTTTTAAAATTTAAACACTTTTGAAGAAAAACCCCAAACTTAAAATAAATCATAGATATGCAACAATTTAAACAGAATATGTAATGAGGAGATGAAGAGGAAGAGATAAAGAGTCAAGCACTGCAAACACAGAAATTTTATAGTGGTTCGGTGTACCTACACCTATGTCCACTCCCAAGTACCTCTTGGGTCCACACTATAATCAACCTTGATTACAGCAGAGTTGTTTTACAAGATCACAACTCAAACTTGTTATTTTCTGGGCGCACAATGAACCCAGCTGGTTTTCAAGGTTCACCAGCACAAAACCTTACACACAAGCAACTGCTTGCACAAGGCAATCTGCCTCAACTGATTCAATCACCTGATTGACTTAGTCCACAAGAAGAATAAGAATATTTGATACAACAACTGCTCCTTAAATGAGCAAATAAGACAAGTTAACTATTCAAACAAAGAGATAGAAATAAAAGCCTGATTTGTAGATCTCTGTGGCTTGATTCTTCTCCTCTTTCTTGCTTTTGAATGGATCTTCCTTGAGTATGCTCTTAAAGCTCGAAAGAATAGATGAAGAACAGGAACTAGGGCTTACTCATTTGCTTCTTCAAACTTAGAAATCTCCTCAAAATGAAAGTGTGAAGACTAGGGATTTCTCTCTTTTCTTTCAGGGAATCAGTACGATTTTTCCTTTTGATTTTTCCTCTGATTTTCTCTCGGATTTTTCTTCTTCTTTTTCTTCTCTATTTTTCTTGTTTTTCTCTGTCTAAATGGTCACATCCATCATCCTTTTATAGATCCTTCCAATACTAAGAATAGATGAAAACTATTCGTTAGAATCAAAATGGAAGAAAATTAGGAACAAATAAGGTAATAGTGTTGAGATTTAAAGTAAAAAGTAGGTTTAGAGACGTTCTCACACATCTGAAAGTCGTTTCTGACAAACTTGAGTCGGCTCTGACTTTCCTGGGGTAAACTCTAACTTGAAATCCCCAAACAGCTCGATTTGGAGTCTGCTCTAACTTTTCTGGGGTCGACACATTATTCTTCTGGAGTCGACTCTAACTCCTCAGGTGTCGACTCTAATTTGGGACCCAAAAAACCATCTTTCTATTTTTCTGTTGGAGTCGACTCTACAGGTTCCAGGTGTCGACTCTAGTCCGTGCCGTTTTCCGAAGTCGACTCTGTGATTCTAGGTGTCGACTCTAATGTCTGCAATCTTACCTTGACATTAGAATTAAACTCCGAACTTGATTTCTCTCGAGATTTTGATCATTTAAACAAGTTATAAACTGAAACACTTAATCAAAATCATTAGTAACTTCATGAGTTATACTCAAATAGTTTTGTTTATCATCAAAATTAATAATTGGGTCAACAATCTCCCCCTTTTTGATGATGATAAAAACTTTGAGTATATGCATTAGAATTCATAGGCATTGTAAACTTTATCAAGACTTTAAATTTGTTCAATTTAAGAAATAAACCACGGTTTCAAGATAAGCAAAATTGATCAACATGAACTGTATATATAAAAAAATTACGCTCTCCCCCTGCATAATGTAACTCCCCCTTTCTCTATGCATATTTCTTTTAGATTGAATGTATTTAAATTCTCATTCTCTCTCTCCCTTATGCATGATACCATTTTTTCTTTCTCTTATGCATATACAATACTTCTTCTCTCCCCCTTTTTTGTTATCAATAAAAAGGTAAAAAAAATTATATAAAGAATTTTAAAGTGATATTCAGATTCAGAATAATTGAAGAAAAGAGTAAATATCCTAAGACTTTCATTCATTGAAACATCATTGTATCAATCATTCAAACATTTTTCATTACATCAAAACATTACATTACATCATATACCAAGATACAAAAGAGTAAATATCATAAGTACAAGCTATCAACATAATATAAAAGCTAAATTTGATTTGACGGAAACTTAAGGGCTAAATGGGATTTGACTTGAGTTGGCTTGGGTAGGCATCAATATAGGAAGTAGAGGTCAATCAAGTGTGTTTGTAGACAATTCTCTTCAAATGACCTATTAACTCCATAATCTCATCTTTCTGTGATTTCTTGAAGCCTTCAAGACACTCCTCAATCTGTGTAATAGCAAAGTCTATATCCCTTCTTAGTTGTCCAGTAGCATCAAGATAAGCTCTAGATCCATCTGCAATCCCTTCCAGCCTTTCAAAAATCTTGTGAAGCTCAGTGGATAGGGTATCCACAGATCTGTCCAAAGAAGATGCAATCACATCAAGCTTAGCAGAGAGCTGCCTCATCTCATCTCTCATCTCTGAATCATGCTCAGTCAATAAGGCCCTGAGCTGATCAAGCTGCCTCTCTGAAAAGCCTGCAGACTCAGCCAACAAACCCGATGCCACCTGAGGGGGTGAAGAAGTGCTCGGTCCAGCAACATATGGTCCCGCAACTGATGGTCCAGCAGTAGATGGTCCAGGAACATCCTCATCTCTTGCCTTCTCAACTCTGGCTTCTTGTCCTCTGCTTTGTCATTGGCCATTAACTTTCTTGAAGCCCATTCTATGAATAGTGGAGATGCTGTAGTAGTCAGTATATCTGAGATTTCTTTACAATTCTTTCTCCATTATCTTTACACCTTGGCTTCTGAATACCAGTGTGAGAACCATACCATATGCAGTGTAGATCTTTTCTTTGTAGCTGCCTCTGCCATATAACCAATCATCATCCCGGCTAAATTTACTGGTTGACCAGTGATGATACAATCCATCATAAGAATGTCTCGCTCCGAGACATACTCGAACCTTCCAATCTTAGGAAACAAGATTCTCCCACAAATATTATGAAATAATCTGAGTTCCAAGTTGAGTTGATTTGCCATTACCTCTTCAAACTCAGAAACTTCTCTCCCAAGCATCCTAGACAGGGCTCCACCTCTGTCATCATGCTGATATGCAGTCAAACCAACAGTGGGCATCTCCAAAAGATTTCCTAGCGACTCTGTAGTGATTACCACTTTGGTTCCACGCACAAAACTCACAAGACCTCCTTCCTCTCTACATAAATCACTGTAGAATTCCTTCACGAGGGCAGGGTAGGTCGGAACATCTAGTGAGCAAATCTTTTTCCAACCCATTTCTTTATTTGTCTCCCTATAGAAAAACCTTCCGACTCAAATAAATTAAAATCTACCTTTCTTCCTGTAGTGATAACCTTCCTGGCCAACAAGTCTACGCAGGTGAAAGATGGAGAAGCCTTCGGAATAGAAGAAGTGGAAGACGAAGAACTGGAAGAAGATTGCCTCTCGGTTCTTAGAATGGAACGTCTCCCGGTGGGAACGGCCACACCAAACACAGATCCTCGCCTTTTGGGAGCCATTGAGGTCAATGGAGGTTGGAATCAAGGATTTTGAAGAGTTTGGAAAAGTTTGGAATGCTTTGGAGAAGGATTTGAAAGGGATTGAAGAGGGATTGGGTCGTTTGAAGTGTCGACTCTGCCCTAATAAAGTGACGATTTTTTACTTAGAGTCGACTCCCGCAAAGTGGGGTGTCGGCTCCGAACAAAAAATCAGTTAGTGCTTGAATTAGAGTCGGCTCTGCAGAAGCCGGAGTCGGCTCTAATGAGCAGACAGAAAACTCTAAAGGTAAGGTGTCGACTCCAAGACTGAAGGTGTCGACTCCACAATAGTTTCAAAAAAATGAGTTTCAAGGATCTGAAACTAATCAAATTGATCATCAACATCTAGATAAATTCTCCTTAATAATTGGGGAATCAATGAATCAATCTTCTAGATAAATTTCCTTATGAAGTGTAAAAGATTTTCAAGAAATCTACCGAAATTTAGATAGTTATCCTTGAGAGTTTCAGAAAATCATTCTAAAGGATCACAAACTCATAATTCTCCTCTAAGATAACAAAATCTCTCCTCACTCAAAGGTTTGGTAAAAATATCAGCCAATTGATCATCAGTGTTCACATAATCAAGACAAATATCATTATTAGCTACATGTTCTCTAATAAAGTGATGTCTAATTTCTATGTGTTTAGTTCTAGAATGTTGAATTGGATTCTTAGTTAGATTGATTGCACTAGTATTATCACATCTAATAGGAATTTTATCAAGTGTGATGTCATAATCTTCAAGTTATCGCTTAATCCAAAGGATTTGAGCACAGCAACTTCTAGCTGCAACATACTCTACCTCAGCAGTGGATAGAGCAACCGAATTTTGCTTCTTACTAAACCAAGAGATTAAGTTACATCCTAAAAATTGGCATGCACCACTTGTACTTTTTCTATCTAATTTACATCCAGCATAATCAGAGTCAGAATAAGCAATCAAATTAAGTGTTGAGTCTCTAGAATACCATATTCCTACATTTTTAGTTCCATTTAAATATCTAAAGATTCTTTTAGCAGCAATAAAATGTGATTCTTTAGGTTCAGATTGATATCTTGCACATACACAAACAGCAAATATGATATCAGGTCTACTTGCAGTTAGGTAAAGTAGAGATCCGATCATACCTCGGTAATGTTTTTGATCTATTTTCTTACCATCTTCATCTTTGTCCAGCTTGCATGAAGGGCTCATTGGCGTGCCATGAGGTTTAGCAGATTCCATATCAAACTTCTTAAGTATTTCCTTCGTGTACTTTGCTTGGTTAATGAAAATTTTAGCTTTCTCTTGTCTAATTTGTAGTCCAAGAAAGAAGTTAAGTTTTTTCATCATGCTCATCTCAAATTCTCCCTGCATTAACTTAGCAATTCTTGGCAAAGATGATTGTTAGTAGCACCAAAGACAATATCATCAACGTAAATCTGTACAACCAATAGATCCATTTCTTTTCCTTTTAAAAACAAGGTTTTGTCAACATTTCCTCTTGTAAATCCATTTTCAATTAAAAATTTACTTAATCATACCAAGCTCTAGGCGCTTGTTTTAAACCATAAAGTACTTTGTGTAATTTAAAAATATGGTTTGGAAATTCATGATCTTCAAAACCAGGAGGTTGTTCAACATAAACTTCCTCATTTATAAAACCATTTAAAAATACACTTTTAACATCCATTTGAAATAAGTTGAAATTCATATGACATGCAAATGCAAGCAATAGTCTAATGGCTTCTAATCTAGCTACAGGAGCAAAAGTTTCATCAAAATATATTCCTTCTTCCTGATTATATCCTTTTGCAACTAGCCTAGCTTTATTCCTAATGACTATGTCATTTTCATCTAATTTATTTCTAAAAACCCATTTAGTTCCTATTATAGGGTGGTTTCTAGGTCTGTCTACTAGGGTCCATACCTTATTCCTAGTGAATTGGTTTAACTCTTCTTGCATAGCTAACATCGAATTGCTATCTTTTTCAGCTTCTTCTATGGTTTCAGGTTCTATTTGAGATACAAAAGCAAGATGATTATTGATATTTCTCATGGACGATCTAGTTCTTACACCTTGAGATGGATCACCTATGATTAAATCCCTTGGATGATCATGAGCATATCTTCAATCTCTAGGCAGATCTATATCATTATGAGCAGTATCAATAACATCGACCAAAGGTAAATCCTCATTTTAGCTTCTTGATCATGATCTGAAGATACATCCAATTTTTCAATACCTCTTTCAAGTAAACTTGTATCTTCCTCATCATCAATCTTTCCCAAACTTGATACTAAAGACTCATCAAAGACTACATGAATGGATTCTTCTACAATTAGACTCTTCTTATTGAATACTCTATAAGCTTTACTAGAGATTGAATATCCTAAGAAAATGCTTTCATCAGATTTAGCGTCAAACTTTTCAAGATTATCTTTACCATTATTATGGATGAAGCATCTACAACCAAATGCATGAAAGTAGCCTAAATTGGGTTTCCTATCATGCCATAGTTCATAGGGTGTTTTCTTAAGGATAGGTCTAATTAGGGCTCTATTTAAGATGTAACATGCTGTGTTAATATCTTCCGCCCAAAAGTATTTAGGGAGTTTGCTTTCACATAGCATGGTACGGGCCAGGTCCTCTAGAGTCCTATTTTTTCTCTCTACAACTCCATTTTGCTGAGGTGTTCTAGGTGCAGAAAAATTATGATGTATGCCTTTTTCAAAATAGAATTTTTTAAATAAATGATTTTCAAATTCAGTCCCGTGATTACTTCTCAGAGACACTATGGTAGTATTTTTCTCATTTGTGACTTTCTTGAAAAATTTTAGAAATATTGAGAAAGTCTCATTTTTATGAGCCAAAAACATTACCCAAGTGAATCTAGAGTAATCATCTACTATCACAAGACCATACTTCTTTCCTCCTAGACTAGTGGTTCTAGTAGGTCCAAAGAGATCCATGTGTAGTAGTTCCAGGGGCCTAGTAGTTGAAACAACATTCTTAGATTTGAAAGAACTTCTTGTTTGTTTACCAAATTGACATACATCACAGATTCGATTATTTTCAAAATCTAAGCTAGGAATACCTTTAACTAAATCCATTCTCAGCAATTTTAAAATTAAGTGTGTGCTAGCATGACCTAGTCTACGATGCCATAGCCATCCAATCTCATTCATCT
The DNA here is from genome assembly GCA_900491605.1 of Calamus simplicifolius. NCBI lineage: Eukaryota > Viridiplantae > Streptophyta > Magnoliopsida > Arecales > Arecaceae > Calamus > Calamus simplicifolius. The sequence goes on along the minus strand of UESW01001709.1, from coordinate 152,832 downwards.
TAGCATTATCAGCAACTAAGCAATGATTACTTGAGGATAGGTTATTCAAATCAATTAAGTATACATTGCCATAACATTTTCCAACAAGAATAATGCTACTATCAATAGGATTAGTGACAGTGCAGATAGAAGCTTCAAAGGAAACTTTGAAACCTTTATCACATAGCTAGCTAATACTAATCAAGTTATGCTTTAATCTATTGACATATAATACATTATCAATATAGATAGATGGAGTAATTTGAATCTTACCAATGCTAATGATATGGCCTTGACCATTATCACCAAAAGTAACTATTCCACCTCTTTTCGTCTTAAGGGTGATGAATTGATCTTTGTCATCCGTCATGTGTCTTTAGCAACCACTGTCAAGATACCATTTTCTTTTCAATTCGATGGCTGCAAGACACTCTTGTAAAATATTTATCTCTTAATTTTAGGTACCCAAGCTTTCTTGGGTCCTTCATGGTTAGAAGCAATGAATACTATTCCTTTAGGAACCCAAATCATCTTTCTTTTATCATGTGGAGTTTTACACATATACGATTTATGTCCTTTGTTTCCATATTTAAAACAAGTAATATTTGATGATTTTTCAGCATGTACAAAAATATTTTTCAAAGATTTTTGCTTTTTAAGTGGATTATATCCTAATCCGGCTTTATCAAAAACAGCCTGTTGATTATCCAAAATCATATTTAGTTTAATAGAGCTTAAAGTAAATTTGTCAAAATGGGTTTAAGCCTATCAACTTCATTTTTCAAATTTTCATTTTCTTTCTTTAGAAATTCATTTTCTATAATATGCTTTTCATTTTCTAAAGATAGATTTTGCATTTGATTCTTCAAATCTTTATTCTTTGAGCTTAGATTTGCATAATCATCAATTAGTTCATAAAACGCACTATGCAATTCTTCAAATGTAAAATCATCTAGAAAACTTGGACTCACCTCATCATTGTCCGCTATGAAGCAGAGATTGGCTATTTCTTTCTTTTCATCTTCTTCGGAACTTGAGCTTTCTGAATCACTCAGGTAGCCATCATTGCCTTCTTTTTGAATCTCGGGGGGCCTTTTTGAGTTGTGGACATTCAGATTTGAAGTGTCCCGATTTCTTGCATTCAAAGCAGATTATTTCCTTTTCTTTTCCTTTGTCCTCATCTTTCCTAACAAAGGGCTTTTTCTTTTCAAATTTCTTCTTCTTCATGAATCTCTTGAATTTTCCTGTGATGAGTGCTATGTCCTCATCATCACTGTCATCTTCAGATTCATCAGATTCTTCCTTACATTCTAAAATTTTGAGAGCCATAGTCCTTTTCTTCTTTGACTCATCCTCATTAACATGTTGCTTGACTTGAAGTTCATGAGTCATCAAGAATCCCAAAAGTTCTTCTAGGAGTAGAGTGCTTAGATCTTTTGCCTCTTGTATTGCTGTGACTTTAGCTTCCCATGTCCTAGGCAAAGAACGCAACACCTTTCTCACAAGATCAGAGTTATCATAAGATTTACCAAGACTTTTTAAACCATTAACAATGTCAGTAAATCTTGTAAACATATCAGAAATATATTCACATGCATCCATTTTAAACAATTCATATTTATGAATAAGCATGTTAATCTTGGATTCCTTTACCTTATTGGTTTTCTCATGGGTAACCTCTAATTTATCCTAAATTTCTTTAGCAGATATGCAAACAGATATACGATTAAATTCATTTGCATCTAAAGAACAGTACAAAACATTCATAGCCTTGGCATTTAGTTGTGCCAATTTCTTATCATGTTCATCCCATTCCGGTTTAGGAATTTCCATGCCATTAAGTCTTGTAGTGGGTGTGTGAAGTCCATTGACTATAATACTCTATAGATCATATTCAAGTGCTTGAATGAATATTTTTATTCTAGCTTTCCAATAAGAATAATTAGAACCATTAAATAAGGAGAACGATTCGTAGATTGTCCTTCAGAAAAGGTCGAGGCAACTTGAGCTACCATTTGGATCTTTAATTCTTGATTGTTAGATCAAGAAAAAATGAGCACAAGCTCTGATACCAATTGTTGTCCCAGATAGAAACCCAAGAGGGGGGTGAATTGGGTCTTTTTAAAATTTAAACACTTTTGAAGAAAAACCCCAAACTTAAAATAAATCACAGATATGCAACAATTAAAACAGAATATGCAATGAGGAGATGAAGAGGAAGAGATAAAGAGTCAAGCACTGCAAACACAAAAATTTTATAGTGGTTCGGTGTACCTACACCTATGTCCACTCCCAAGTACCTCTTGGGTCCACACTATAATCAACCTGGATTACAGCAGAGTTGTTTTACAAGATCACAACTCAAACTTGTTGTTTTTTCGAGCGCATAACAACCCAGCTGGTTTTCAAGGTTCACCAGCACAAAACCTTACACACAAGCAACTGCTTGCACAAGGCAATCTACCTCAACTGATTCAATCACCTGATTGACTCAGTCCACAAGAAGAATAAGAATATTTGATACAACAACTGCTCCTTAAATAAGCAAATAAGACAAGTTAACTATTCAAACAAAGAGATAGAAATAAAAGCCTGATTTGTAGATCTTTGTGGCTTGATTCTTCTCCTCTTTCTTGCTTTTGAATGGATCTTCCTTGAGTATGCTCTTGAAGCTCGAAAGAACAGATGAAGAACAGGAACTAGGGCTTACTCGTTTGCTTCTTCAAACTTAGAAATCTCCTCAAAATGAAAGTGTGAAGACTAGGGATTTCTCTCTTTTTTTTCAGGGAATTAGTACGATTTTTCCTTTTGATTTTTCCTCTGATTTTCTCTTGGATTTTTTTTTCTTTTTCTTATCTATTTTTCTTGTTTTTCTCTCTGTCTAAATGGTCACATCCATCATCCTTTTATAGATCCTTCCAATACTAAGAATAGATGAAAACTATCCGTTAGAATCAAAATGGAAGAAAAGTTAGGAACAAATAAGGTAATAGCCATTGAGATTTAAAGTAAAAAGTAGGTTTAGAAATGTTCTAACACATCTAAAAGTCGTTTCTGACAAACTAGAGTCGGCTCTGACTTTCCTAGGGTCGACTCTAACTTGAAATCCCCAAACAGCTCGATTTGGAGTCTGCTCTAACTTTTCTGGGGTCGACACATTATTCTTCTGGAGTTGACTCTAACTCCTCAGGTGTCGAATCTAATTTGAGATCCGAAAAATCATCTTTCTATTTTTCTGTTGGAGTCAACTCTACAGGTTTCAGGTGTCGACTCTAGTCTGTGCCATTTTTCGGAGTCGACTCTGTGATTCTAGGTATCGACTCTAATGTCTGCAATCTTACCTTGACATTAGAATTAAACTCCGAACTTGATTTCTCTTGAGATTTTGATCATTTAAACAAGTTATAAACTGAAACACTTAATCAAAATCATTAGTAACTTCATGAGTTATACTCAAATAGTTTTGTTTATCATCAAAATTAATAATTGGGTCAATAATAACAGTCATACAAAACATTAAAGGTTTAAGCTCAAGTCATGACAAATATTACAAAATATGGTCTTAAGCATTCAACACAAAGTCTTAAATAATCATCACAAAGCAAAGTCTTAAACATTCAACAAATATTACAAGATAATCACTTCTCATCATCTAAAGAAATTACGGAAGGTTGCACTGATGGTCCATCTGGTTTTTGGGAGGGTCCTGGCTTGTCATTTGAAGGTTGAGTCGGAGGAGACCAGAGATGAGGGTGCGAGAATGATGCATTTGGAGCTGATGAAGCAGAAAGAGCAATATATGTTTCCACAAGACTGCTCAGCCTTGCAAGAGATGCGGTCCAGTGATCGACTGCATTTGTTGCATCCATTGTCTGGCTCTCATTAGTTTGCATTTGAAATCCCACCCATTTAGCTTTGGTCTCAAAATTTTCAATCTTGGATTTTAAGAAATTAATTTCATTCAGGATCCGATCCAAGACAGTCTCGTTATGGTGAAAGACTCGCCCATTAAGAATGTTTACATCATGGACAAGTTGATTTTGAATGATTTTAACTTGAGAGAGTGTCTTGAAAACAGATGAGATGTGGGGTACCAAGGTCTGATCATTGACAGATGAAGCACTATCCCCAGAACTCCGACTAGATTGAGCAAAAGATAACTCATGAATAATCTGTTGAATCTGTTCTTCATAGATTTGCACAGTGGGAGGAAGAGGAGCAGAGTTATCATTTGCGGTGAGAGGGACCAGGAGCACTAACATGAGGTGGCTCAGTTAAGAATGGATTGGGTTCATTCATGGCGGCAAGATACGGATTAGGTTGATGAAAGTCAAAATTAAAGAAATTTTGTGGTGAACATGCAGATTGAGGCAGGTTAGATGGTGGCAAACTATTTGGTTGACCAGTTCTAGATCTAACTTTAAGCCAAACACCATCCCTCTTAGCATAGTCCATGCGGTGAAGGGAAAGAGCATTGAATACATCAGAATGATGCAATGCTACAGCTGTTTCTCCTTTAAGTTTTATGTTGAAAAACTCAAAAATATACATGAGAAACATCCCGTATGGTAATGCAGCCTTAGATCTATATAAGGATTCTTTCATAATAGTCAATATAAGATCAAGCAGATCTACAGGTGTTTCTATAAGAATATCATACATGATACTAATGTCACGATCGGTCACAACATTAAAAGAACCAGCATGCGGGGCAAATATCTTGGCTATGATGCTATGAAATAGTCTATTTTCAATAGATAGCATATTAGCATCAAGGGTTACTATATTACTTGCTTAACTATCATCTATATCAAGAATCATACCAAGTTTGTATCCTCTTTCACTAGGGAGAATTTCTAGAGCACCTTCAAAAGAAATATTCAAGGCAGAATCTAGTATTTTGCAATCAAGTTCTATTCTAGTCTTTTTCGCATAGGACGTTATGGTTCCACTTCCAAATGTTATATTTTCATAAAATTCTCTAATTAACTCTGGATAGATAGGCTTTTGATAGATAAAAGATTTGTCCAACCTTGAGTAGCAAAAAGTTTTTCTATCTTGAAGCCTTCTTGATCTGGGAAATTGAAATCTACTAACCTGCCATGGGCAAATGATTTGGTGGCGATAAGGGTGTTGGTATGAGAAGAACTTCGCGAAGAAGATGAGGAGGACTTCCTACAAAGATTAGAAGAATCATCTTCCCTTGAGATTGATTTCTTCTTAGGAGCCATCTTTTTTCTCTTCTTGAAGTAGAGTGGAAGGAGGAAAGAGCTTGGAAGATAGAAGCCGGATGGAGTGGAGATGAGACGGTTTGAAAGAGAAATGAGATGTTGAAGAAGACAGGTGAATGAGGAAGACGATTGAATGAGGAGTGAAATCAGTTGAAAAGGTTTATATAGGGAGGATTCCAAAGTAGTTGACTGGCTAGGTGACTGGTTGGTTGCCTGGTTGGTTAACTACCTTAAAGATAGTAATGAGAGAGGGAATGGCCGGTTGGTGAGGATTGAATGTGAAAAGCTTTCATATGAATTAAAGGGCAGTTAACTTCCCAGCTAACTGACACAATAAAGAGTAGGAGTAATTATTTCATTTGAAAAGATGTTCCATAAATAGATTTGATTGAAAGTAATGGGAGATGTTATGCAACACATGATAAATATGATTTTTCAATTATAATGTCAAGGACCATGAAAATAATTCATTAAATAGATGGATTAAACATACCAAGTTCTCTTCTAATTTCATAAAATTTAGATTCATCAAGAGGTTTGGTAAAAATATCACCAAGTTGATTTTAGTACTTAAAAATTCAATTACAACATTGCCATTGTTTACATGATCTTTAATAAAGTGATGTCTAATTTTAATATGTTTAGTTCTTGAATGTTGAATAGGATTTTTAGTTAGACTAATTGCACTAGTGTTATCACATTTTATTGGTATGGCTTTTTGTTTGATGCCATAATCTTCTAGCTATTGCTTAATCCATAAGATTTGAGCACAGCAACTTTCAGCTGCAACGTATTTGGCCTTGACCGTAGACAATGCTACTAAAGTTTGCTTTTTGCTAAACCATGAAATTAAGTTAACACCTAAAAATTGGCAAGTTTCGCTAGTTGATTTTATGTCTAATTTACATCCAGCAAAATCTGAATCAGTGTAACCTATTAAGTCAATGCTAGATTGTTTGTCATACCATAGTCCTAAATTCATTGTTCCATTCAAATATTTAAATATCCTTTTAACAGCGAGCAAGTGTGATTCTTTAGGATTAGCTTGATATATAGCATACATGTAAACACTAAATAAGATATTAGGTCTACTAGCAGTTAAGTACAATAATGATCCTATCATGCCTCTATAATGTTTTAAATCAATAAATTTTTCAGCATTATAAGATTCAAGTCTACAAGATGAGTTTATAGGGTACCAATACTTTTGGATGCCTTCATGCCAAACTTTTTGATCATTTCTTTAATATACTTGGATTGGCTTATGAAGATCTCGTCTTTGCTTGGTTTGATCTATAGTCCGAGGAAATAGTTTAGTTCTCCCATTATACTTATCTCGAACTCTTCCTCATAAGCTTAGCAAAGTCCTTGCATAAAGAATCATTAGTGGAACCGAAATGATATCATCTACATATATTTGAATAATTAATATATCTTCATCTTGTCTTTTAATGAATAAAGTTGTATCCACGTTTCCTCAAATGAAGTCATTACTGATCAAGAATTTACTTAATTTTTCATACCAAGTCCGGGGCACTTGTTTCAAAACATACAAAGCTTTGTTCAACTTAAATACGTGGTTTGGAAACAAGTAATTTTCAAAGCCGGATGGTTGTTCCACAAAAATTTGTTCAGCAATGTATTCATTTAAGAAAGCGCTTTTAACATTTATTTGATATAGCTTAGAATTCATAAAGCAGGCATAAGCAAGAAGTAATCTAATAGCTTCTAATCTAGCAACTGGGGCATAAGTTTTATCAAAATCAATTCCCTCTTCTTGATTATAACCCTTAGCTACTAATCTTGCTTCATTTCTAATTATATTACCATGGTCATCCAATTTGTTTCTAAAAACCCATTTAGTTCCAATAATTTGATGATCATGAGGTCTTTCAGTAAGAGTCCATACATTATTTCTTTCAAACTGGTAAAGTTCCTCATGCATGGCATTTATCCAATCAACATTATTTTTAGCATCATCATAGCATTTAGGTTCAATTTTCGATACAAATGCTAAGTTATTATAAGTATCTTTAAATGATGATCTAGTTCTAATACCTTGAGATGAATCACCTATGATTTGATCTTTAGGGTGACTGAGAACATACCTTCATCCTCTTTCTAATTCATCATTACCTTGTGAAGCTTCTGGTAGGTCAGCGTTCCTTTCTTCATTTACCTCTTGTATACTGAGTCATCCTTATCCTTCAAGGTGATGTCCTTGAGTTGATCTTCAATTTCATCTACATCATTTATACCTTTTCTCTTCCTTAATGGAAGATTATTAGATTCATCAAAGATAACATGAATTGATTCTTCAACTACTAGAGTTTTTTGTTGAAAACTCTAAAGGCTCTACTATGCAGAGAATAACCGAGAAAAATTTCTTCATCAGATTTAGCATCAAATTTATCAAGGTTTGATTTCCCATTATTTAAAACAAAACATCGGCATCCAAAAACATGAAAATAACTGATGTTTGGTTTCCTTCCTTTCCAAAGTTTATATGGAGTCTTTTTCAAAACAGGTCGAATTAATGCACAATTTAAAACATAGCATGTAGTGTTGATAGCTTCAGCCCAAAAGTACTTTGGGAGATTGCTCTCACACAACATGGCATGGGCCATTTCTTCTAAAGTTCTATTCTTTCTTTCTACTACTCCATTTTGTTGGGGTGTTCTTGGTGCAAAAAAATTATGTTCAATTCCATTTTCATTACAAAAATCTTCAAAAGATTTATTTTAAATTCTTTTCCATGATCACTTCGTATTGATAAAACAGAAGAATTCTTTTCATTTGTGATTCTTTTAAATAATTTTTGAAATACGAAAAATGCTTCGTCTTTACTAGTTAAAAATAAAACCCATATAAAACAAGAAAAATCATCAATAACAACAAAACCATATCTTTTTCCTCCTAAACTAGTTGTTCTTGTAGGACCGAATAAATCCATATGCAAGAGTTCCAAAGGTCTAATGGTTGAAACCAAATTCTTTGATTTAAAAGATATTCGGGTTTGTTGTCCAAATTGACAAGCATTGCAAATCTTATCTTTTTCAAAAATGAGTTTCGACAAACCATGCACTAAATCTTTCTTAATTAATTTAGACAGTAAATCCATGCTTACATAAGCTAGCCTACGATGTCATAACCAACTATTATCAGTTTTATTGTTTGTAGCAACTAGGCAATCAATATTTTGATCATGCAAATCATTTAAATTAACAATATATACATTTTCATACCTATGACCAACAAATTTCATATTTTCATTAGCAGGATTTTTAACAATGCATAAGGATGATTCAAATATAACTTTAAATTCTTTGTCACATAATTGACTAATGCTAAGTAAATTGTGTTTCATTCCTTTCACAAGTAAGACATTATCAATATAAGCATGAGGTATGATACCTATTTTTTCAATGCCAATTATTTTTTTTTGGCCATTATCACTGAAAGTAACAACACCTTCATCTTTTGCCTCCAAAGTGATGAATTGTGATTCATCACCTGTCATGTGTTTTGAGCACCCGCTATCCAAGTACTATTGTCTTTTAGTTGCTCGGGTTGCAAGACACGCCTGCATACACAATTTTAAATTTTGCTCTTAGGTACCCAAGCTTTCTTGGGTCCTTTAGGGTTAGTTAAGATAGTTCCTTTTGGAACCCATATTTTTTTTATATTGTGTATGTGACGCTTTATGTCCTAATTTTTTACATTTAAAACATGTAATTTTAATAGAATCATCAGCATGCACATAAATATTTTTCAAAATTTTTATCTTTCAAAAGGATTATATCCAAGACCAGCTCTATTGTAAACAGCTCTTTGACTATTTAATATCATTTCTAATTTTTCTGAGCTCAAAGTAAATTTATCAATAATTAGTTTTAATCTATTTACTTCATTTTTCAAATCTTGATTTTCCTTTAACAATAATTCATTGTCTTTTGAAATTCTTTCTTTTTCAAGAATAAGATTCTTAATTTTATTTTTTAAATCTTTGTTCTTTGAACTTAAGTTTGCAAAATCATCAACAAGTTTATAAAATGCACCATGTAATTCGTCAAAAGTAAAGTCATCTAAAAAACTAGGGCTTACCTCGTCATTATCAGCCATGAAGCATACATTGGCAACTTCAGTTTTCTCATCATCTTCTAAACTTGTAGCCTCACTGTCGCTCTATGTAGCCATCATTGCTTTCTTCTTTACTCTTTTGGATCCTTTCTTTAATAGTGGACATTCTGGTCTAATATGTTCGGGCTTTTTGCACTCATAGCATGTAGGAGGTTCACTCTTTTCCTTTTCTTTGTTGTGATCCCCTTTGGCAAAATGTTTTCTTTTTCCAAACTTCTTTCTTTTCATAAACTTTTTGAATTTTCTTGAGATAAGTATCATTTCATCATCTTTCTCACTATCACTAGTGATTTTCTCACTTTCATCATTTTGAGTTGCACTCTTTAATGCCATAGTTCTTTTCTTCTTTGATTCATCTTCATTAATATGTTGTTGTTGCTGAAGCTCATGAGTCATCAAAGAACCAACCAACTCTTCAAGTGATAAAGTGTTGAGATCTTTTGCTTCTTGTATTGCAGTAACCTTGGCTTCCCATGACCTAGGCAAAGATCTTAAAATTTTTCTAACAAGATCACTGTTAGCATAAGATTTTCCAAGACTTTTCAGTCCATTAATAATATCAGTAAATCTTGTAAACATATCAGAAATATTTTCAGCTGAATCCATCTTAAATAATTCATACTTATGAACAAGCATATTTATTTTGGATTCCTTGACTTGATTTGTACCCTCATGGGTGACTTCAAGTCTATCCCATATTTTTTTAGCAGACATGCAAGTAGATATGCGATTAAACTCATTTGCATCAAGAGAACAATAAAGAACATTCATAGCTTTTGCATTTAATTGAGCCAGTTTCTTATCTTGCTTATCCCATTCAGATTCAGGTTTTGCAATATCAAGATTATCAATCTTAATAGTGGATGTGTGTGGTCCATTAATTATGATTCTCCATAAATCATAATCTAGTGCTTGAATGAAAATTTTCATTCGTGCTTTCCAATATGTATAATTTGTTCCATTGAACAAAGGTGGTCTATTAGTTGATTGTCCTTCAATCAACATAGATCCTATTTGGATTACTACTGATCTTTGGCTCCAAGCTAATTAAAGCTATAGAAATCAAGAGCACGCTACTCTGATACCACTTGTTGCCCAGATATAGCAACCCAAGAGAGGGATGAATTAGATAATTAAAATTAATTACTAGTGAAAATATGTGCTTTAACACTAATTTAAATTTAATTTGCAGCAGTGTAGTGAAGTGCACAGAACAATATCACAGAAAATCAAGCAACCACAAACACAAGAGAGTTTATAGTGGTTTGGTGCCAAACTCAGCACCTACGTCCACTCCCCAAAATACCTTTTGGAAATTTCACTCCAATCGTATCACAACGATTACAACCTCTAGCCTTCCTCGGCTAGCCCTCTTGTTTATATGGCACAAGGCAGCCAAACCCCTAGCCTTACCCAGTTAGTCCTCTTGTTTATATGGCATAAGGAAGCCAACCCCTAGCCTTACCCGGCTAGTCCTCTTGTTTAACGGCACAAGGAAGACAACAAGAACCAAGGGTTAACTCTAACCCTTTTACAAATATGTTCAGAATAGATAAGAACAAGTAGCTCCTACAATGAGCAAATATTCAAAGAAATACTTTACAACTTTTGTAGCAAATCTTCAGCAATAAATGAAGAACTTCGAGGTAGCTGAAGCTTTGAATGTTTGAGGGCTTTAATGGATCTGGACGACTTTGAGCAATGAATGATCTTTAAGATTTGTCAACGTCAATGCACACGAAACTTGCTTTTCAACACTTCGAAGAATATGCAATAAAAGATCTTTTTCTTGGATTTCTTTCTCTTCTTTTTCTCTTTCAGATTCGTCATTTTGTTCTTATAATCTTAGCTATTTAAAGCATTCGAACATTAAAAATATCTGTTAGACACATTTGAAATAAATGGAAAGTAAAATGGAAAGAAAAGATAACCGTTGAGATTATTTTCCTTAACCATTGAATGCACTGAATCTATTTGAGGAAGGAAGATCTCTGCCATCAAAAGTTAGTATAGCTAAATATAGAAATTAATTAAAGAAGAGAGAGAGAGAGCACGCCCAAATAACAAAGAGGTAGCTGACTGGAATTAATTCCAGGTAGTTGAAGGCTTGAAGATGCTCGGCCAAGAAGAGGAGTGAAAAGCTACAAGCTAGCTAAAGGAAGATCCCAGCTAGCTAATTTGAAAGCTCCACGGCAAGAGGGAAAAGCATCAGATTCAATAGATAAAGTAGTTAGCTCTTCAGCTAACTATCCACAAAGAGCACACGGCTTGTCATGCATCCCAAGGAAAGGTAGCTAGCTCCTTAGCTAGCTAACCAAAAAGTTATACGGCTAGGAGTCTAATTCAAGAAGCACTAATTAGCGCTCTAGCTAATTAAGCCAAAAGTAGTTAGCTCTCTAGCTAACTAAGCAAGCATCCAACGTTCATGAAGAGAGAAGCCACAACAAGGTAGTTAGTTCTCCAGCTAATTAGAAAAAGGAAGTTCACGACTTGGAGAAGGAATTCAGCCAACAATAGAAGAAGAGTTAGCTCTTTAGCTAACTAAGTTCAAAACTTCATGGCAAGAGAAAAACTTCCATCCAAGGCAGCTAGCTCCTTAGCTAGCTAAGAAGCTCATCCACACACCCAAGGAAAAAAGTTAGCTAGCTCTTCAGCTAACCGGGGCATGAATCCATATGGCTTGGGAAAAGGTAGTTAGCTCTCCAGCTAACTTAAATTTGCAATCGCTCGGCTTAGTGTGGAACCTGTAAAAAATAGTTAGCTAGCAATGAAAAGTAGTTAGCTCCCAAGGCAAAGCAGTTAACTAACAGGGTATGCTAGCTAGCTAAGAGAAACACCCAGCTAGCTTACCAGTTAGCCAAAAATAGGAACCGTTCGGCCATGCATAGTATCAGGCAAAAATAGTTAACTAAAAATGATGCCAGCTAGCTAAGAGGGAAGACGAGTTAGCTAGACAGCTAACTGAATCCAATAGCATTTGGCCAGCACAAAGATAATACAAAAAGTAGTTAACTAAAATGGAATTCCAGCTAGCTCAGAAGGAGGCTAAGCTTGCTAACCAGCTAGCTAGAAAAGAGCATGGTTCGGCTAGCATAAAGAACAGTGAGTCATAGTTAGCTAAAATGAAATTTCAGCTAGCTAAGGAATGGACCAGCTAGCTATCCAGCTAACTAAGGAAGAGAACCATTCGGCCAGGCCACAATAAGATCTTGTTAGTTAGCTAACAGATGCATCAGCTAGCTAGAAGGAAGGATAAGCTTGCTAGCTAGCTAGCTCCCAAAATAATGCAAACGGCCAGGGATGAATGGATCAATTCTCTAGCTTCCAGATAACAAATAAAAATGAAAGCGATATACTCCCATAAGATTTTACTTGATAAGGCTCATTTGTAAAACATCTGTACTTCCCTGCATCAAGCTTAATAAATAGAATTAGTCTTTACTTAATTATTTTATAATCATCAAAATCAATTCAGGGTCAATAGACTATTTCCTCCAAATCCATAAAGTCTTAGTGTGGGCATCTTGGGTTATGTTCAGGGGTGAGATCATGACGATGGGCTCTTGGATCAAGAAGAGTTGGTCTAGATGATTCAGGTTCAGTGTGGTTCAATCGATTTTCTGCAAGGGTCCCGATTCGCTCTTCCATTTGATCAAACCTATTGTTTAATTGTCCAAATTATTCAGTCATGGTTCTATTAAAGTTTCAATATTGAGATCTATGGTGTAACTTGGTTGTATTTGGAGATATTGGTAATGGGCTCCTGACCTCGTGGTCATGCAACACACAAATTTGTTCTAGGGTTTCTAGATCTAAAAGCTCAAGTAGAATGAATCAACTCAAATTATAATCAACTCAACAATTATCATTTCGACTGGCTAGGTAAGAGGTGGAGTTATGGGAGGCTCCCCTTGCTCTTACAGGGACCTAATTAGAGAACCACAAGTCACTTAAGGCATTTGTCGTATGACCCCTAGCCCTAGATACTACTTTTAAGAAATAACTGAAGAATTGAGTGCACCAGTTTCATCACAATACTTGAAACTCAACCACATGGGTGTCCCTAGCTTTGCTTTAGGTTTTTATTCAATTTTAATTAGACTTGGGATCGAGATGAGGATGGTTGTTTTAGGCTAAGGAAAAGTAATGAAATCCTTTTCTTACTTGAGATAGAGAAATTGCTCTTAAGTGAATTCAGTGATGCATGTACATACATATGAAAACCATATATATATATATATAGTTTAGGTCTACCTACCAGGCGATGAACGATATCGAGCTGCATAAAGATTTCAAGGGAGGTAATCTTTCGCTCCAGTGTCGCTATTCGGCCGTGGGGGAGCAAGTCGGCCGGCCTTGGCCCTTGGATTCCCAACATATTGCCTTCCAGCGAAGGCACTCGCTCCTCACCGACGGTTCCGATCGGAATTCGAGCGGGGGTTTAAAAGGGGCACCTCCTTGTTTATAATTTTGACGAAGTTATCCAGAAATCTCTTCGATTCGCAGCAGCTGCTGTCGTCCCGAAGATGTCCGCTCTGAATTCGCTGTTCAACAGGGCTACTCTCGGAACAAGATGGTTCGTTCGTTCAATCTTGTTCGGTTAATCATTTCTTTTTCTTTCATTCCATTCTTTCTCTTTTGATCATATCTCTTAGATTCGTCGAGTTCGGATCCCTGACAAGAAATTCAGAGCTAAAGGAACGGGCTTTTGCCCCTTTCGTCAACATCCGTTATGGCTGTTCTCTGTAATTACTCCAACTAAATCCGCTATAGAGAGGATTTATGTACTGATTTCTTGATATGGTTGGTTATAGCAAATAGATTTCGGTTTGATGTGTTTCTTGCTGGAATTCTATTTCCCTTGCGCTGCCACTTTCTTTACATCTGCTATATGAATACGATTTGTTGGTCAAAATGTAATTTGGCGTGGAATGGACGATTTTGTGTCCCGATGATCCTCTGAATATCACCAACCTTTTTGACAAACATTAATTTCTTAGGCCGGCAAGTTTATTGATTGCATTACTTTTTCTTTATTTTCAGTCTTCAATCAATGAAGAAGAAGGAAAAATAAATATTATTTTATGTTTTTTTTTTAACATTCATTACTAAAATGCCTAGTAACATTAGGTGGACTTGATTTATGTAGGTCGCTACATTGTAGAAATCTCGACGGCCATTTGAGATCACTCAGCAATCATCTTACTCTTTAGGATGTGCTCTTGGATCTTTTTATGAGGGCTGTCAACTACTAAATTAGAAACAGCATTGCACTGGTGTCAAGTTGCTAAAATTCTTGATTCGGAAACATGGTACAGCTGATGATTGTTAATATTTGTGTGTTTTGATCAGAGATATGAGCATGATTGGAATAAAAAGAGGAAAGAGAAGGCAAATACTAGATGAAGTGGATAGAAACAGAGTGGAAGGTAGGGTCATTGTAGGTTGACAATAGTATATTTGTTCTGCCTTTTCCTTTATTATCAGCCATTTATATCTTAAGTACTCCAAATCAATCCAAGATGTAAAACAACCCTCAAACTTCAAAACTCCCTCTCTAGTTGAAGCTTATATTTTGCTTATGTGTGTCATGGAATGCATCAACCAAGAAACCTTGTAAAAGCATCTTAAAATGATCTCTGTTTCACGTGTGAATTTGGCTAATTGCTGCAAAGTGATGTGCTCGACTTATTTAACATTTAATCCATTTCTTTCTTGATGGATTTAAACCAATCACTCACATGCATTGTGAATTGTTACCATGTGTGCTTCATTTTTATTGGATTTAAACACCATGCCATTCTTAGGTCTCTGAGTTGACTTGGTATCTTCTAAGAAATGAGGAATAACCTATTGCAGTCTCCATGAAGTTCTTTCACCGATATGAGAGAACCTTGCAACATTGGGGAGTTCTTTCACTTATATATATGGCCTTATAAAATGTGACTTTGGATACCTCGGGGCCTATGCACGATATCTTAATTTGGAGTTCTGGGAGTAAGCATGACAAGTTCAATACAGTAGCTGTGAAGGTTATATTTGGCCTACTTTTTGTTAGCCAATCAGTGCTGTCAAAGGTGTGTCTTACGTGTGCGTAAAGCGCAAGGTGTAAGGCGCCAAGGGTTAAGCGCATCTTATATCCTAAGATATGCCAAGGCGTGGGTCGCTATGTACTAAAAGTTAGGTGCTTCTTGTATTTTAGGCAAGAAGTTTTCATTTAAGGATACAGGCGAAAAAGATGCATATTTTTGATTGGATCTGGAGCATAAGAAAGCACATCTTTCTAAATAAGCTATATTTATAATATTTTTTAAGTCTATCATATCTATTAAATTGTGTTGACTTTGTGATGCACCATTCTATGCATAACTACTTTTTTACCATACAAAAAAGCTAAAAATTGAAAGACAAAGAGATGGAATACCAAAAATTATGCTATCATCTAAGAGAGAAGATGAAAGACATCAAGGAATTACATATTTCAACAAAAAAAAAAGAAGAGATTTTTCATTGAGCTAATAGGTTATATATTTTTATTATGATTTTTTTAGATTTTTTATATTATGTTTATAAATCTTGTTTATATAAATTATTTTACCATTTATTTTAAAAATGTGCGCCTTACTTCGTTCAAACATGCGCCTATGCTATGCACCTTGCATTAAAGCTTTAAGAGCCTTTTTCGCTTAAGTGTGCTTAACATTTTAAACAACATTGTAGCCTTTGATTCTACCTACAAAACTCCCATACGTATTGCAGCTGTTAACCAAACAAACTAAAAATTGGGATGCTTTGTTTCTTTCCTTTGGTATCCTATAGCAGTAGGTTCTGCCACATAAAGGAAATGCAACTTTGATGATCTGGAATTACTGTAAGAAAACCAACTATTCTTTAATTTGTTTGGAAGAAGCATATTAGATACCTCAGATCATAAGTGCTTTCTTTGTCAGTGCTTACATCTTTGACAATTTAGTCCATCTTGAAAAACATATAATGCTCTGGAGCCTTGCCTTTCTTTTTCTTTTTAATAAGGGTTTGATGGCTGGACTAAGATATTGGACCTCACTGAAATAAATGGTTGTTTTTTTCTCTTTCGAACCTAAGATTAGAAATTTATGCAAAGCATAATTTGTAAGCTTCAAATACTTAACCGGGAGAGAAAAATGAACTACTATGTTCCATCGGTTTCTCCTTAAGAGCAATTGGCTCCTGGTGGAGTGAACACTGTAACAATATCAGTTGTTAACATAGAAGCTGACTCGCTTAGGGCGCATCTACCAGCCTGTGCATCTGTGAGGGCCCACAGCTGCTGCCATGCCAGAAATCCGACCTCTGCCCCACCGGCTAGAAGAAATGAAGTGCCGAGACTGAGAACGATACTGAGAATAATTTGCCAAAATCAATCTTGGACATGGTTGAAAGGCATGAGAACCACCCCACGCCCAACATAGAGCAGGCCAGGGCAGTTAATATTGGGACAAATGAGACCCCTAGGGAAGTGAAAATCGGCGCAGAGTTATCAAAGGGATGGAGTAGGGGAGGACTAAAGGAAGACCGGTTGGTGAAAGTAGGCACGAGTGGAAAGGCAGGTGAGGAAGTCGAGTGATGTATTGTTTCCGTAGGCGAGTGAGAAGCAAGCAAGAGTGTAGGCTCGCCTCGAAAGCGAGCCGAGAGCGATCAAAAGCGATAAACGCTTTTTTGTGGGAAAAGGTCTTGTACCATTTAAATATTGTCCATGTAGTAGTCTTATGCGTTGGACCGGGTCTCCTTTTGTCTGATTGCGGTGGCTTATTTATGTTGTTTATATGTGAAATATTTGTGCAATGTTAAATTCTATGAAAAGTAACTTGGAACTATGTCTTGCACATTTTACAGTATGATCAACATGAATTTCTATGTTAATTTATAATTCTATCTTTCTATAAGCTGGTTCAAGCTGTGTTTATTTCCTTAAAACATGTCTATACAGTAGTTATAGTAATTAAAATTGGCTTGAGATCTAAGAACTTCGAGTAAAATATGTTCCATGCAATGTTAGAATATAATGATCGTTATGCATATATAGACATTTCGAACTGGAACTTTAATATAAAAATTTTAAAAACTAAAATATTTTTGAAACACTTGTCTCAAATATTCTTATTTTCTATTTACCCTTCAATTTTTTGAGAAAAATTTACCTTCAAAAATTAGACCTCTAAAGTATGAAATATGCATATACACTTGTCCTATCTTGATACATCATCTAATGGCGTTCTAAGCTTAGTTCTTTCTGGATTAAAGGGCACATAACTTATGTACTTACTATTTTACTCTTTATTTCATTTAATTTCTTTTTTGCTTTTAATTATGAAGGGTATGGAACTTTGTTTGTATGGTATATATGCTATTTTCATTTTAGCATATGCAAAAATGGCTGAAAGGAAAAATTGTAATATAATATTGCAATGTAACTCTTTATTTGAAGGACGTGATCTAATTGCAGGGGGGATCTGCAATTTTCAGTTTGTTGGGGAGTTTTGAGTAGATATGCTAAATTAATATTCTTTTTTTTGAAGGGACATATGTTCAAGTTTCATACTTTTTGAGTCGTAGATATGCACATTTCACTTGTTGAGCTTTGAACAAATGATCACTTTGGAATGCTATACATACGTATTGAATTGTTTTCATCATTCAATTTTTTAATGACAATAAATGTCCATAAAAATATGATCCTGTGGAAGAAGACAGTGAATTAGTGATATTCCTAGAACTTATTGGATTGTGGAACTTGTCATGTTATAGATAGGATTTGATATTAAATCTTACTAAACTGCGATGAAATATTGCATACTAATCAGGTCCAATCTACTACACAAGACCATCCTCTTTTCCTGAAAAAATCTCTGAAAACTCAACCTCCAATACCCCCCCCCCCCCCCCCCTCTCCAAGCAAAAAAAAACAAAAAAGCAAATTTGAAAGAACTTAACTTTTTCTTGAATTTATTGTATCCAAATACCATAATGGTTCCATTTTTTTCTTAAAAAAACTTGCAAATCTGAGTCTGATCATTATAGAATACTTTCTGCATATCAAATGAATTAATGATTGATATAAATAGCACTAGATAATTGCTAGGGTTTGGAAAATTGACCATTACCATAGGGTGTACCAGGATGTATCATGGGTTGTGCTGACCCATTATCAGCATACTCTGAGCTGATAAGGGGCTGCACCGTGGTACTTGCCATGCTAGTGTCTGACCAGTATGGTCCTGTACTTTAGCATTTCAAACTTTGACAATTTTACATGCATTATGTATGGTGTCATATATCAATAACAACTAAAATTTTGAAAATGACCTTTGATTTAAATCTTCTCCAAGCTAATTTGAATAAAATTGGATTTTGGAATTTTAGGGAAAACTTAAAATTATGGTCTGGTTACTAGCCTTCCTTGCAAACTAACTTGGGCATAGAGAAACTGCTGAAGATTGATCCTGTCCATAGTTATCAAAACTGGACCTAACATCAGTCTTGTTGAGGGTTAGATCAATGGTTCGATAGTCCAACTAGTAGGTCAATGGTTGAATCGCATGAATCATTAAAATACAATGAAAATTAAAAAACATGAACCATAATACTCAACTCATCTAAGCCTTTTCCCAACTACATGGGGTTAGCTACATGAATATGCTTTCTTCACTCTGCTCTATTCAGGACTAAGTTGACATTCAAATTATAAATAGTTACATCTTTTTTTAATTATTTTGTCCATGTTAGTTTAGGTCTACCTACCTTTTATCCTTACCATGGATTGTTATAAGATCACTCTTTTTAACTAGAGCATGTAAAGGTCTTCGTTGTATATGTCCAAATCACCATAATCGATTTTCTCTCATTTTATCTTCAATTGATGCTATTTCTATCATTTCTCTTATATGTTTATTTCTAATTTTATCTTTAAAGTTTTACCACATATCCATTTTAACATACGCATTTCTATTACACTTAATTTATTCACAAAAAACATGAACCATAGTGATAAGTAAAAATAATTTTATAGTAGAATTTAGCTAATTTGATAAGTTTAAAATTTAAGTCCTTCGAATTAAGTTTTTTAAACTACAATGAAGTATAATATCCACACTAATACTTGAAATTAATCTCAAATTTGTGAAAAAAAATACTTGAAACCTTTCAGATCAGTTATGGAAAAGAGAGAAATTAGAAAAGAGGGAAATGGGGGATTTAGGCCTAAAATACAAAAAAAAAAAAAAAATCTAAAAAATAATAGGAAAAGGAGGATTTAGTCATAAAAGATGAAAAAACTCCTAAAAAGTGTTTCTAATATTTTAATTATATTGGTTAAAAAGTAATTTTAAAGGGTATAAAAAATTGATCTGATTTTACTAATTCACATCACATAAAAAAACTGACTGATTCATTTGATTTTGACTAGATCAATTATATAATTGGTATGATTGGTTCAATTAAAGAGTCAGATCAGTTAGGGATCCTGTTCACCAGTTCATCAGTCAGACCAGCCGGTCTGGTCCAAGTTTTATAACTATGGGCTTCTTTAGCAGCCTGGATAATATATCCAGGCCCCTTGCTCTTAAAAGAAAATATATTGTCCAAGAAGAAATTTTCAATCTCCCACTTACCCTTGATAAAAGGTGTGTGGAGAAGCTGAAATAGAATGATTGTCCTGCATTTGAGTTCAGTCAACTTGCATATTTTGTGTTGCATAGATCTTTATAATTGTAGTTGCATTCTTTTATTTCATTTTTAATGATTCATATTTAGGGGTATTCTCTTTCTTTCATTGTTACTCTGTGTTGTTTTTTGACTGTATCAACATAGTCTTCTATTTCAAGGAAACTAATGCTTGAGAAAGCATCTTTATATGAACATTTTTGATCATTTTGTAGTAAGACTTGCTTGAATCTGGCCATCTCACGAATCAAATTACTGCGTAATAAGAGAGAAGCGCAACTGAAAAACATGCACAAAGAGATCTCTCAATATCTTCAGACTGGCCAAGAAGCCATTGCTCGAATTCGGGTAGAATAAAAGCTTACTAATCAATTAGCTGTTTCTTTATTGCTGTCCTAATTACTTATGATAACATTGTACCCATTCTTTTGATTTATGGATGTTAATGTAGGTGGAGCATATCATACGTGAACAGAATATATTGGCTGCCTATGAAATCATAGAGCTGTTTTGTGAATTTGTCCTTGCACGTGTTCCCATTCTTGAAACCCAAAGGTGTGTTTTTTTATTGCACATACCTGTTATAGATATACATGTATATATATGTATGTATTTGTATATGCATGTAGATATATGTGTATCTATCTTTCAGTTATTTCTCTTGTATAATAATCATAAAATATATTTTTGATAGCCTCAGGGCTATTTTATATACATGGGAATTAATTATTTTATATCCATGAGAATTAATTATCATGTGACACCCAATTTCTGCACTAACTAGAAGCACCTCTGATAACTTGGAGTCCATGAACCTTCATGGTCTTCAGACTTCATAGCCTGTTTTCATGGAGTGGAACTGGGCTGACAGGAAATGGGTTAAAGAATGGATTGGAAAAAGGATTAAATTGTATTATGCTGCGTATACTTAAATTTAAATATTTCATGGCTTCAAAGAAAATAATTCCATGACTTCATGTCATTGCTATCTTGTTGAATAATGAATAATGTTACAAACATTTTGAGGGATGGTGCCTGTTATGTGGTGTTTTAACCTCACCTTTTGGTTAGTTTCACTTGTGTGTTTACTCTTCTTCTTTGACATTCTCGGCTTGACCCCTATACAAATGATATATGTTATATCTTCATAATTATCTTCTCTTCTTTACATTCTAACATGGTGTTTGAGCATTATTAGCTCCAACCCTGATTTTTATGCTAAAGCATTTATGAATCTTATCCTGTGAATTTGGCTTGATCCATTTTTTTCACCTAGAATTTGTTTTGCTCTTTCATTTTGCCAAACCCACTTTGAGCCTAACCCTGCTGTCTTTTGACATTTAGCACTATTGCCACCCTTAGTTAACTTTACAAATACCTATGATGCTAAATGAGATCAATGCCCCACATAGTGGTGTCATAAGCTTGTGCTTGTATTGCTGTCTTTGACCCTAGGATTGCAGATGTTCTTATTGAGTGCAAGGTTTGCCAAACCGAATTGGCAGTCTGCACTGGCTAATGACTGGTTTAGTATGGTTTTGGTACGTATCGTACCAAACTGAAGAAGGGCGATGATGGCAAGTAGGCCAGAGAGGAAGGAGAGGGAGTGGGGAGATACTTACCTCTTGCGATCGACCAAGAGGTTTGCAGCAGGCAATGAGCAAAGATTGGGCTTTAGTGATTGGCAAAGAGGAAGCGGTGAGGGCTTCGATGAGCAAAGAGGATGGTAGTGAGGGTTACAATAGCAAGAGGATGGTGGCGAGGGTTGCAATGGTGATGAAGGTGATCAACGAAGAGATGGGTGATGGTGAGGGCCTGCAACGGCGAAGAAGATGACAAGCAAGTGTCAGAAAAGAGGGTTAGAGTTTCTATCACATGGGAGAGATGAAGGGGCGAATCAATGCTTTGGTCTTTTATATTTAATAAATGGTAGAATGGATCAAAATCCGGAACTCATGGCCATCCAAATCCGAACCTGGAAACCGCTTTGAATTGTTGAATCGATTTGGTTCCCGGCCAGTGTTTGGTACGATTCAATTCAGGATGGTTCAACTGACTCTGCTTGAGTGGTCAAGTCCAAATCAGGGATCAAGCTTTGGGCTTATTCACCTTAACTTAATACCATGATTTTTCTAAGGAAGGTTGTTCCTAAAAATTCCACTCTAGACTTGAGTCTGTTTGCTTTGCCAACTGTAAGCTTCTTGAATGTAATGGCTTCCTTTGATCCCCTGTTCTGAACTCTAATTCAAAGCTTTGGATTTCACTGCTCAGCTGGCATCAATAGATGCATCCAGTGGTGTGTCCCAGCGAACATGATCAGTTTCTCAGACATTTATAGAATAATTCTTTTACACTGTTCTTTTCTTTTTTTATTTTATTTTAATTTTCAGGATAATATTTTCCCTTTTTAAAGTATAGGGTGGGTGTGCTGGCAGTTGATATGATCATCATATTGTATCCCAATTGTGATGTTTTCTCCAAATCATTATCTTGCATGCGCTGCTTCTCTCTCTCTCTCTCTCTCTCTCTCTCTCTCTCTCTCTCTCTCTCTCTATTTTATCTTGTATTTTTATTTTTAGGATGAAGTTGGGAAGTGAAAAGCTTTCCCAGGCCATATGCATGAAATTGTAATATTTTGCGAGAAGATTTGGATGAGTTTCTTCATTTCTGACATTTAGGACTAACAAAATTGGCATGGTTTCGATGAGGTCCAGTCAATTAATGATACATGGTAGTTTTCTGTTGTGGCTCTCTGCCTTTCTAAAGGATTTCTATTTTTCCCTAATCGAGGGAACCTTTGGCAACTTAGGTTGGGAGCTTAAACGAGGCAAACAAATTGAAGAGGTGCTAGGGTTTCACCACATTAAGCTGGTGCTGTGGTTTGCCAACAACGAATAATGAGCCTCCTTTCTGATCTTTATTTGTAAGAGCAATGTCTAGATGTGCATTGCTGTGACCGTGGGATGACAGTACCAGTTGCATGTGTCCTTGTTGGCTTTTAATTTAATCCATACATCAAACCAAAACCTTTCTTCTCCCTTGCTTTCTCTATTCTTTTGTTTAATATTTATGTTTTCATATATTTTTAAATTTTAGTCTCGTCACCTTTTAAGTCCGTTAGATTTTTTGTATTATTTTTAATAATTAATTTTTTCTCTCACTTCATTTGAATGAACCCCAAGAGAGCATCCCCAACCCCCTTTCGTCTCTCTCCATTGTAGAAGATGCCCATTTTTTCTCTATTCCTTGTTCTCTAAAGTTAACTAGGGGCCCAGTGTTGGGGTTTAGTGCTTGATGAACAACAATGGAATCAACTTCGCTGAAGAAATACTTGGGCTTTTATCCTTTTATCAACGATCAGACTAGTTACCATTCTTGAATCCTTTAGTCCCATGTTTAAAGACCACAGCCCCTTTTCTTTGATTTTATCCAAAACCTTTTTCCTTGGATTTTCTTGCTTGTGGGAATTCTTCCAAGTTGACCGAACAGAAGCTTTGACTTTTCCTTTTCCTGGCTTGGACCTTGTCACGCCCCAGATCCAAAGAGCTAGGGTGACAACCCGCTGCATGCCGGGCATGCAAGGCGTCCCCAAATTTGACACAACAAATAATTTAAGGCAATAGGTATAACAAGTCAATTCAAATCCATACTTTATTACAAACCATAATTATGAGTTTTGGGCTACAAGCCCTACACACACAAGCATCACCAGGGTTACATCAATAATATGGAGCTATTTATTTAATTAGAAGCTCCATCAACCCCAAAATCCTTCATTCCTGAGGTTCTGAAAAACATTGTGAGATTTACATGAGCTCACACTCAATAAGTAAGCCTATAATAATGTAAAATAGTCATATATCATCATATCTTATTAAGATATATTCAAGTCATATTTTCATAAAACTTCCAATTTCAAATGCATTTATCATGCTATCAGAACAAGCATATCAACACAAAATAATTTGGAAGCTTTATACAATAAATATCAGAATATGCATTGCAAATAAACCCACTGTTTATATAATCATTGTTATATTATATCTTATATGTCCCACGGCCCTACAACACCTCAATCAGAGCACATTTTCTAGATGTGTGTGGCCTCCACATGCCACATCATAATCAATCAAAGCACATTCTCTAGATGTGTGTGGCCTCCACATGCCATATCATAATCAATCAGAGCACATCCTCTAGATGTGTGTGGCCTCCACATGCCATATCATAGGAGAACCGCGGCGACACATATAAATATAATTCAGGGTCATCATTATATATGCATATCGCAC
Organism: Calamus simplicifolius; assembly: GCA_900491605.1. Taxonomy (NCBI): domain Eukaryota; kingdom Viridiplantae; phylum Streptophyta; class Magnoliopsida; order Arecales; family Arecaceae; genus Calamus; species Calamus simplicifolius. The sequence goes on along the minus strand of UESW01001709.1, from coordinate 128,489 downwards.
ATCATGCATCATCATAAGCATAATCTTTTCATATCACATAAACAGTGGTTTGTACATTCTTAGCCATTGCATATAATATATCAATAGTACCAATTCACTTTGCAAAGTTAAAATAATCATAATCATCATATTTGGTATAAACATAATAAGCCATTACTTTGCAAATATTACTAGCTATTATAGCAAATATTCAACTATAGAATCATGGTACAATTTTTCTAATTTCAAAATAATCAATAAAACTCCATTTCATAAGTATGCATAAAACTATAAATACAACAATTTATCAATTACATAATTTATGAAATTATTATATTTGGCTTACTTACCTCAATACGCAAATCCAAATTGATAAACCATCAACTTGGACAACTGGGCACCTACAGCATTATTTTTCATAATTAGATCTCTAAAATCTGAATAATAAAAGACTCCTACAAATCTACCCAAACTAATCCACGGGCCCAACTTTGGGCTCGAATAACTCCTAATATAAATGCCCAAATGGGAAAACAAAATTACCCCAAGAAACTAGAATCAACCTAGATTCGGGCCATAATTTTAATTTTCATTTCCCGGCCCATTATAGGGCCCAAAACCCTGCCCAAAAAGGGCTCCAGAAACGGCCCAAACGGCCCAAAAACTCCTATCACCCAGCTCCTCTGTTTCTTTTTGAAACAGAGGAGCCGAGAGCCGTTCCAACGGCCAGGGCCGCCGCCGGCCAAATTGGAGGCGGCCCGGCCGCCGTTGGCCGGACCAGAGCCGGCCGCGGTGCCCACTCTCTCTAACTTTAATTTCTCTCCCTCTCTCTCTCTCTCTCTTTCATCTCCCGCGCGACCTTCACTGTGTCGGCATCAAATCCGGCCAAATTGGAGTCGGTCCGGCCACCGTTGGCCGGACCAGAGCCGACTGCCGCCGCGGCCGGCCTCCCCTCCTTCTCTGTCTCCCCAATTTTCTCTTTCTTCCTCTCTTTCTCTCTTTCACTGTTCGCACGGCACGCACAGTGCCGGCGGCACGGCCGGCCACCATGGCCGGCCGGACCTCCATCGGACGCACGCCCAGCACCGGTGGAGGTCGCCGACCAGAGCTCAGGCCCGGCAAGGCGATGGGCATGCCGCCGGGCCCGAACCAAGGATCGGACCGGCTTCTGGTCCGATCCTTCTCTCATCCTCTCTCCCTTCCTCTCTCGCTCTCTCTCTCTTAATCTAGCATGGACAGGGAAGGATTACCTGAAGAAGACGTCTGCCAGGATGAAGGAGGGAGTCACTCTCCGTCACCTTTTAAACCCCAATGTGACGCTTCGGGTCATGAAATTATCGAGAATCCAGACGTCCTGCCAGTATCCTAAGCGACAACAGGACTCCCTAGTTGCCAGGTGTCCGTAATTAAAGCTGGGGGGTTACAGACCTCCTTTTCTCCCCCATCTGAGATTCTTGGCTAGAACTGCAACTTGTCTCGTCTCACGTGAAGACTTTTCACGAAGCCTATCTTTTTGGACAAACCATTCTCCTCACGCATGCATCCATGAAGCAGCTGGACTTCGTTGACTTCACGTTGATCCAGCTGGGCCTCCACTCGCCTCACGGAAACACCTGGGCCTCCACTCGCCTCACGGAACCTCTGTGTACGTGAGCATGTCTAAGAGCCTTCGTGAATCTTCTCACGGACTCCTTCCGTGAATGTCCGTGAAGACTTCACGTTGATCCGGCTGGGACTCCACTCGCCTCACGGAAATACCGGCTATAACCAGGAAGCCATGCAGCCCTTCGTGAATCTTCTCACACGGACACAAGCCAAGAATGCTCGAACTTTGCTGAAACCTGGGAAGACCCATGCATCCCAATCGGCCGTGAACAGTGTAGACGAAGGAGAGGAGGAAGGAGAAGGGAGAAGATGAGGAGGAGAGAGGAAGATTAATTCTTGGGAGAAAAGAATCTGTTTCATATATCCATAAACCCTAGAGACTAGAGTTTAAATACATAACCAAGTCCTCTGTCCATAAACCCTAAGGACTAGAGTTTAAATCTATGACAGAGTAGGATTGGCTCAGACTTTACAAAAAAAACTTCCATGGACTAACCCAATGAGATTAAACTAATTTCCAAGCCCGTGTACTCCTGTGACTTGATTTAATCTCAACCCTTGGACCCACACCTAGTCCAATACAAGTTAGCCCAACCTGGGCCTTGATAGCACCACATCAGGCCCAACTCCCAGTCCAATCGCCCATCTTTCATGAACCAGCAAATAAGGAATGATTGAAATCTTTTTTCTATTGATTTAGGTTTGAATCTTGATTCAATCATCCATTGGGTATGGATTATAGGTACAGAGTTGGTCTGTTGTGTTGGAATGAGCTGATCCTCTCTGTGACATGTTCCCTTCACACTTCAACTTCTTTTTCTCAAAACAAAATTTTTTAATGGGAGGTCTGCATGTAGTGATGGGTAAAAACAGACATGGATGCAGAGAGAGAGAGATTGGTCATTAATTCATGCTCCTTTGTTTGGAATTGGGAAGAAAGAAACTTCCAGCTATTCCATCTAAGTTATGTTCTAAACATTCCTTGCATTTGAAAATTGCTACTTATTTGAACTGCACTAGAAAGAGTCAAAGTCTAATGTCTGTTGTAATTGAAATCAATGAATTTCAGCTGATTTTATGTTATCAAAAGCTTAGCTGTTCATCATTTAACCCATAAATATCATATCCATGTAACAGGGCTTGCCCCTTAGAATTGCAGGAGGCTGTTGCAAGTATAATATTTGCTTCTCCAAGATGCTCAGATTTGCCAGAGTTGATGCAGATCCGGAATTTATTTACTGCAAAATATGGGAAGGAGTTTGTCGCAGCTGCTTCTGAGCTGCGACCAGATAGCAACGTCAATCGTATGGTAAGAAGCATCTATTTACTCTAATTTGTTGATATGGAATCTTAAGCAAGAAGATTGACTAATTAATAGTAATATCTTCAGATCATCGAAAACTTTCAGTGACAGCTCCACCTGCAGATTTAAAGCTTAAGGTTTTGAAAGCAATTGCTCAAGAGTACAATCTGGAGTGGGACTCAGCAAACACACAAGTAGAATTTAGTAAAAAACATGAAGACTTGTTGGTATGTTTTCTTGTTGCTAAATTGCTTCTACATATCTCTTTTTCTTCTGCACAAAGATCAGCATGTTCTTTCATACTTCTACTGCTATTGAAATAGATCAATCTCCTTCAAACCTGACTTCAGTGCCAAACTAGAATTCCATTTGGCTTACATTTCCTTGGCTTGGCTTAGAGCTGATGTTGAACTTCTGACAATCCAAAATTGTTGCATCTAGTTCCGTAGATTACCTATATGCTTAACCTGTGAGCTATAGTTTATATCACCTTGATGCTTTATTTGGGTTTTTACTATAATTATCCTCCCTTGTAGCACGGTTCACATACTTGTTGAAAATTTTGGTGAATTTTTAACTAATTTTCTAGAGCTTATTCCTAGTTGATGAAAAAATCAGTTTTGTTGCATTTCTGGCTTGTGGTGTATCTGCAGATATTTCATAGATCATTCTAAAACCTTTCCAAGTATCTTCTATTCTTTTTGTAAGCAGTAGTTTACAATCTATTTTTTTTCATAGTCTGTTTTTCTGACTTTAGCTTTTTGTTCTTTGATTATTTCTTGTACCCTTTGTAGAAATGGAAACAATCTTGCACTTTTTTTAAAAAAATACAGTGCTGCACTTTTTGTTCTTTGTTCTTTTCTTGGTGCCCTTGTGGAAATGGACACAATCATGAGTTTAATTTTTTTTAAAAAAAAATTACTGTGCCATAATCTTATAACCTTAATCATAATCAGCAAACCTTATGCCATCTGGAGTGGGCTTCAACGGTCCTTTGCCATCTACATCCATGAGTCAACATAGTCATCCATTTCATCTTTTATTACAATAATCATGCTGATTTTCATGGAGCAGTGTCTGATCCCAACTATTGGTCAGGACCTTTGGCCATGGTTGCAAATGACTACATGGCCATACTGTCGCCATTGTTTCTTCATCATTTCATCACCGATGGGTTCCATTCTACAGCTTCAATGGTGTTCATTTATTATTTATTTTAGATTTACCATGAACCTTCAAAGTCTTTGTGTCACGATTGCTTCATTTGTCGACACAATAAATTTCAAAATTAATATGATAGTCATTATGGATTAGTCTCTTGGTTATTATTTTTTGACTGGAACCTGTTTCTGTATTTTTTAACTACTAGACTAGGAACACATGTGGTGCCCAATTCCTGTTAGATTTATTTCTTAGATCTTCCAATGCCAGCGAAAACCATAAATTTCAAACTGTTTTATATTTATTCATGGATAATTTTCTGGTGCCTACCTTGTTATTACAGTTCCTTCTCAAGTATATTAAAAGTTTAAAATTTGATTTGGCTATCTGAAGTTGGTATGGCCTGAGAAAAGGAGTTAGCAGTGCTGGTTGCCGATAATAGCTGACACTGCCACCAAAACTGAAAGGTTCTTCTGTTTCTTGGTTTCTGAGTCCCTGAATAAGGTTAACAGTAGTGAGTTAATCGATTGCAGCGGTGCGCTTTAGTCCGTCAAGAACACCTAATGTTTTTTTGTGCACTGTGACTAAGTAGTACTAGTGATTTAATCAAAATATAACTGGCAATATTTTAGAATTTTAACTAGTTTGCAGTTAAGGTTTTGTTATTGGTGTATAATTTGCAACATTCCATGGCATGAAGCTTCGTAACTTGTACTGTGACACCATAAGTCTTTATCATTATCTTCCTTCTATATGTCCACAAAATTTTTATGGGAAAAAACCCCTTGATTCATGACTCATAAACACATTTCTTTCAAATGCAGGATGGATCAATTCCTTTACCCAAGAATGGACTTCCTGTTTCTCCTATTAAAGAGAATCAAAAAGATCAATTGCTTCAGGCTCCCGTCCCCTCGGTAAATAACCCTCCATCTCGCACGAGTGGAGTCTCTTTGGAGGGCACCAAAAAAGTAGAACCGGCCAGCAGCTGCCAAACGGAAGGACCACCTAGTGATGAGAAAGCACGCACAAGCCAGAACTCGAGTGATGTTTTGGAGAGGGCTCGAGCAGCCATCGCTTCAGCAGAGCGCGCGTGTGCTTCTGCCCGTGCGGCCGCCGAGCTTGTAAATGCTAAATTGCATCTCCCAAGTTAGCAACGCCAATGGTTGGCTTTAACAAACATATAATTTGTTGAAGCTTCGCAGGAAAACATATTGTGTAATTAATTAGTGATACCTTGGTGACCAATTTAAGCGGCTGAATGGAGATGGTCCGGTCTTAACTTTGGAAGAGTATCTTTTAAGCTTAAAAGGTGGTGTGTTTTTTTTTTTTAATATATACTAAAAAAGTTAATGAAAGGAAAACATATTGCGTAATTAAGTAGTGTCATCTTGGTGATAATTTAAACTTGATATAATTACTCGTTGGAATAGTACCTATACCATAATACATGATGCATATCCATATAAGAACTTATTAAGTGCTTATATTAATTATCGTGGATTAGGATTTACATTGACTGAAATGGATTAAATTAAAAGTAAAATTTTAGAAGATTTTTTTGGTTACTTTTTATGATGCTACAAATGTTCTTTCTAGTATTTATTAGTTAATTTTTTATTCATTTTTATAAAAAAAAACATATGTAATTAATGAAAAATTTAAAGATCATATATGATGATGTTTTAATGCCTATTATACAATAAATGGAAACTAAATGGAATAAATATTGGAATAGAATATGTCCTTTGCATAACTTATATGCTGTTTTTGATCCTAGAGTTAAACTAAGTGGCTAAATATTTTAATTGATGAATATTATGAAAATATTAATCAAGATCTTGAACTTGCTAAAGATGAGGTAACATGATTTCTTAATGATATTTATGCTTTATATGATGATAAAATTCATGGATCTAGAATACCTGCTCAAAACTTTGCTTCTTCTTCTAGATTTCGTTCGTCATCTATTTTTTCATTCATTGCACAAAGAAGATACACACATGCTTCATCTTCTTCATCTCACTCTTCTTTATCTTTAAGTAATAAATTAGAATTTTTATTTACGAAATGATCTTCATTTTGCAAATGATGAAGATCAAATAGAAAATCTAAATGTATTAGCTTGGTGAAAGAGTATTAGAAATCAATGTCCTGTTATGTCTACCATTGCATGGGATATTTTAGCTGTGCCGATGTCCACAATAGCATTGAAACCGCTTTCAGTGCATGTCGGCATGTTCTGGACGAAAAGAGAAGTATGATGACTGGCGAGACGGCATGTTCTGGATGAATGACTGGCGAAACGGTTAAGATGCTTAACTGGGGTTGAGATGCTTTCCTGCTTCAAAGATTGGTTGGATGCTGAAGTGAGGCTTAAAGATAAAGGTGGATATGACTTAACTAGCGTTGATGATGATGACACAAATACTACTAATGAATGAGTCATTTCTATTTTTATAATTATATATTTTTATTTTTTAATTATTAAAGGAGTCATCTCTATTTTTTTCCTTTCTTATTGTATTCTTGAGGTCAGGCCTAGTCTCCTTTCCTTTATGTATCATTTTAATTTTAAATTAATAAACTGGTAGGGATCTATTTCAGTAAATTTTTTATTGTGGGTTGGCATGGCTCGAGCCTGGCACAACTCGGTTTAATAGGGCATGCGGCACGGTCCGATGCCCAACTCTATATGATTTAATGATCTATAACATTATAAAGTAATAATATTATTTTAATTATTTAAATTTTTTAATTAAGATGTATGGATTTTAAAATCACATTATTTTTTATGCATAATAAGCCATATTTAATATTTATAGTTCGTTATTCATTTAGTGATGAAAATTTAACATTATTTTAATTATTTAATTTTAATCAAGATGCAAAAAAAAAAAATCACACACACACACAGATTATATATATATATATATATATATATATATATATATAGATAATTATGTTTAACTGCATCGATTGTAATTTTATCATCTAATTTGGGAAAACGTATAGTTCTGGACGTAATTCGATTATGAGCCAACGGTCGTGGGCGTGGCTCTCAAACCTCTTATCCGAAGACAACGCAAGCGAAAAGGTCATCGGACAACACGTTCAGAGCCGTCGGAAAATGGCCTCTTCTCTCTGCTTCCTGAGGTTATCACCTTCCTTCCTACCTCCGGTTCGCTTCTCCCATGGCGTCCGTCCCTCTCCCTCTCCCATGGCCGTCTCCATACAGAAGAAGCTCAGCTCCTCCAAAACCCTATCAGGGCCCCCTCTTCTTCCCCCAAAGAGCCTCTTTCCAGTCCATTCGCTTTCTCAGAAGCCTTCTAATCTCACCGTTTTCGCTGCCAAAGGATACAAGATGAAGACCCACAAGGTGACACCTTTCCGACCGCTCTCTCCATTTTGATTCGTTCTGAGGAGAAGCCCTCTCTTTTCCTTCGTTGACAGGCGTCGGCGAAGCGGTTTCGAGTGACGGGTAGGGGAATTATAGTGAGGCGGCGGAGCGGGAAGCAGCATTTGCTCGCGAAGAAGAATACCAAGAGGAAGCTCCGGCTCTCTAAAATGGTGATCGCTTTTTGCCCCACTCCTCTTTTAACATTGAATTTTTTGATTGTTGGACCGTTCCAATTACTGCTATTTATTCAATTCCATTGACATCTTAGAAATTGATAGAGTTATTTTGAATCCAAACAATGTGATTTAGGTTGTTTTGCAGCTTGTTCATAGGTTTTTTCCCCCCCCAATCATCATGTACTCATTTACAGATAGTTCAGGCCGATATATCCATAGCAATATTACAAGTAGAACCCTAAGCACTTGGTTAATCTAATCCTTTTTGCTCCCCTCTCCCAGTGGCAAAATGGGGCAGTAGTCTTGGTTGATTTTCCAGTCTATATGCTCCTTTATTGGCAAGAGGGGCAAAAGTGGCAACCCTTACAATATGTGATGTTGTTTAGAGATCTAAGATGAAGATTGTTGAATAAACTGAAAAGAGGAGTTGCATAGAGATCTACATGAAAATTTCACAAGATTTTAGCCTTCTTGTATTGGATAATGTAGATAACGTTAAAGAATATTAAAACCATTTTTTAAATATAGTATCAAGAGAATCAACAAAAAAAAAAAATTTATTTTTAGGATGTCAAAAGAGAGATAAGCATTACTGTACTAGGAATATTTTTCAGTGATTTTGTAAAAGGATACAGAAAGCCTGAAAAAGAAAGTTGGAATATTAAACAAATTTCGCACCATGATTGTTGGTTTTGTTTAATTTAGATTGTTTACCAAGACATCATAATTATGGAAATGTTACTTTACATTAGTATTATATGAATACCATTATTAGATGCTGAATTCAAGAAAAACTTTACTACAAACTATTAAAATGTCAACGAAGAGAAGTGATTTGATATCCTAAGCTAATAATTTAGTCCCCACTTAAAATATTAGCTATTAGAATGTCTATTTGATTTTACTGGTACTGAGCTTAAATTGCAAAGAAATATGAGAAATTCATATGAAGATTCTTGTTGTCTTTTATATACTTAAGATAGTTCACTTCCTTGTGGTAATTTGATATGATTTAACCTTGCTCTTGAATGATAAAAAAATTGAATTATTTGCAATGTGATTACCTCCTGCAAGTGCAATTTGAAAAATACTCAACTCATCTAAGCCTTTTCCCAACTACATGGGGTCGGCTACATGAATCTGCAATTTGAAAAATAATACTAGAAAATGTTCATGGAGAATTGTTAAACTGATATTTCTGTGAATCATTCCTAGCAACTTAGAAGTTCTCAATGATACATAGGAAGAAGGATCGGTTACGGTATGAACAAGTTCAAAGTATTTTATAATCCAAATTTCATCAAGTTAAACTTGGAAAAAAACATTGTGAACGTTGGAGAGCTTCAGAAAGATAGAGATTAAGTGCAATGGATGCTTTTTTGGGTGACTGAAAAAATGTACTTATGTTGTTTGATAGTAATATTAATGAGATCAAATTTTAATAAAAAATACAAATATGCTTTCATTTAAGGGTAAGAGAAGGATTAAAGTGTGGTTAATATTTGTGGCTGTTGAAAATAATAGGTGTTTCTAGGTCTAATTACATATGAAAATATTGGCGCTTTATAATTTGATCATTTGGTCCTTTGATATGTAGCAAACTTAGAGCTCAGGTTGGTGAGGATTTTTATTGGAGAAGTTGAGATCTTCCCCTTGAATTGATTGCCATTTTATGTTTAGTCTCTATTAGCTAAATATTTTGTTCCCTCTCTTGGTTTCATTGGCCCTTTCATGTTTAATTACTTTGTGCTTAACATGTCCCAAATTTTGTGTGAAATAAAGTGTATGTAAAAAAAGAAGGCTTAATTGTATGTAAAGGACCAAACACAATATGACCAACTGTGTTGGGACCCATTGTCAAATGGCAAACAAGCAAAGGACTAAATGTTAAGTCTTCCTTTTCTAGCTGAAAGTTTTGATATGTTTCATACCATCTTATCAAGAATTTTCATGATTAAGGCTTTAAATCCCATGGGATGGGATTGTTCTATTTTTTCCATGGAATGAGATACACTATTGTTTTAACCCATTCCGACTCTTGGGATAGGGATGCTAAGACAATGGCAAGATGGTTCCTTTCTAATACTTATAACAACAATCAATCTTGACGTCCTACAATATTCCGCTGGGATTTGAAACCATGATTAAGGTTGGGCATTGGTTAGGTAGCCCGTGGGTTGGCATGAGCTTAGGCTTGAAAATTATAGGGCCCAAGCCAAGGTTTTTAGCTCGTAAGGGCCAAGCTTAAAAATTGCAAGGCGTCATCCTTATGGGCTAAAAACCTTGGCTTGCAAGGTCCGGTCTTTACGAGCTAAAAACCTTGGCTCGAGGCTGGGCCTCATTTTTTAGGCATATTTAAATTTTGAGCTAGTCCTAGGCTTAGAGAAAATAGGTCAGGCCCGGATTAATTTAAATAAATATATAATTATATATATTTAAATTTTTATTATAATAATTATAAAAAAAGATCCAAGTCGTCGGCTCAAAATCAAATCCCTCTTTACTCTTTTCTAGAGCCCTAGAGTTCTTTCCCTCTTCCGGCTTCTGTTTACTAAAACTCCTAGTCATTGCTTGCTGCCTACTGTCACGGTGCCACCACTGTTGGGATCGACGCTTTAAGAGTTCGGGAAAGAAATATGGCAGAAGAATCAATGCCGATGAGGTTGAAAACAACAAGGTATGAATTTTATGATTCACTAGTTCATATTTTTTTAGACCTAACAGAGTAGGAGAAGCAAACACGGACTGAGGGGAGGCGACGCAAGGGTGTAGAGGGGATGGTGCTCCATGAATAGTGCATTGGGGACCTTGTCCCGAAAGACAATGTGGTGAGGGTGGAGTCAAGGTTGTTGGCAAGGCCATGGCTGGGGACTACACCTCGATGGTCTCAGATCATGTGACACCATGATCTTGTTGGGGATCCTCTAAGAAAAGGTGGAGCTAGGAAAGGAGGTCATATTTGGGTCACCAACCAGCCCATATATGTTGTTCTCCCCAAGCCTTTCGGATTTCTAATGGGGCACCATCATCAATCAGGGATTTATTGTTGTGCATGAGGAAATCCCATGGTGGATAAGGAGGACGACGCACTCGATTTGCTCGATCTACGACAGATTAAGTGTCTTATTGTTGTAGTTGGTAGGGAAGGAGGCCTTTGTTGTAAAATTTGAAAGTGTGTTCTTTCAATTTTTTGTTGTGTTGGATAAAATTAGAAGTAGTGGTTTTCATCAATTGCTACTTTGAAAAATCAGAAAGGTTGAGCTTCATGATTTAATCCGATGCTTGAATTTCTAATAGACAGCTTACCTTTTTTCCCATTAAATTGTAAATCCATGCAAAAATTCATGTATATTTTTGAATACTATGGGAAGCCAGCGGGAGTGACAGTATACCTACTATAGAATCGAATAATAAGAGGAACAGAGATGTAGGAGAAAAAAGAATAAGAAATTGAAAAGATAATGGTTTGGGCTGGGCGAGGCCTAGGCCTAGAGAGGTTTCCATGGGGTTAGGCCCCAGTTAGCGATAGGCTCAAGTTCAGGCCTAGCCTGACCTGGCCCAAAGCCTTGGGCCGTCCTTTTGCCTCTCGACCTGGCCCAACCTAGTGCGGTCCATGCCCACCCCTAACCATGATCATGGTCATGATCAGCAGATAGATTTCTTAGTTAGGGCATATTAGGCTGTGGGGTTTCTTTAGTAGAATATATTAGATTATGGGACTTTGCTGATAGGAGTAAATGAGGCTATGAGGTCATCTTGTTGCTGCATCCCAAGGGTGTTACTCAACCAACCCTGGAAATCTTAGGCATTTAAGTACCTGTTTCATAGTCAGTCTTCCTTTAATGATAGCATTTTTCATAATTAGGGGTACTTTCTTATTATCATCAGTTGGTTTTTGCAGGTTGTATCATCTGTGCTTTGTCATCAAGTTTTAGATGATATTTACCTGCAAACTTAATATTATTGTAATGCTTTGAGATGTGTTCTTGTCATATCTTCATCCTTCAATGCTTTTTTACCTTTTGCATCTAATTTGATGTATGATTTGGTTCAACAATTTTATCATTGTTCCATAGTTTTCATTTTTTCCCTCATTCATATAATGAATCTTTCTTTTAATCCATCTCATGTAGTCTACATTTGAACTGCTGTCCATTGTCACCTTTGATGTGGTCCATATATCTACCTTTTGCCCCTGGTCTTTGGACTCCTTCAAAATGGTTCACAAGCCTTAACTGTTGAACGCTGTAGGGTCATAAGGGACTTTAACTTCAGCATTCTTTAGAATGGAACTTGGTAGCCTAAACCGAGAGAAGGAAGGAGTTGCTTTGGCTTGGGTGTAAGGAAAATGGATTATTTTGATCAGGACAAGGCTTTCGATCCCTTTCCCTCTCGTTGCACTGCAATGCTTTCATCAATGAACTTTCAATGGCACGCTCACCTCTCCTCAAGGAAGAAAGAAAGTTAATTTAACTAATAGATCTGCATGATAGAACCATTAGATGTGTAAAATATATGATATTTTCTTATTAAGAAGATATCACCAAAGTATAACAACATTATGGACATAAAATTAGTACCCGTGACATTCCAGAAGTACCTAAAAAAATAATCTTCCCTACAAACTATTGAATTTGGCAAAAGAATTTGATAAGATTTTGCATCAACTCCTCTGTAGCTCTGCAAAATTTTTCACATATGTAGCACCGTACTAGCATAATCTGCATTGCAGGTCTTGGAAGTTTTGCTAAATGTTCTCTAATTGTATCATTTGGGAACCAGAGATAATTCAGTTAAAAACAGAGGAACAATTTTGCATTACTAATTGTTTTACATGACACTCGGCACAAGTTGGTAGTGCTGTTGTTGCCTAATGGAATGATATTAACAGTGGAAGCAGCTCAGAAGTTCAAAAATAATTTGATAACTTGTGTAGGTCGCTTCTACTGAAATGTTGAGGATCCTGATATGCTTGAATAAATAGCCGCAGCTTTATTTAAACTATCTGTGGTTCTTAATGCAAGAGGACGTGATGTGTACGTATAGAATTGTTTTAGTAGATGCTCTCTCTCTCTCTCCTAACCAAAAACGTAAGGTTGTACCCATTTTGAAATGACACTAGTGGTGTTGTGTTTTGGGAAGATCATTGGATGCTGGGGGGGGGGGAGGAAGGTTGAAAAGTTAGTGATATCCAGGGTAATTAGACATGATTTTTGGAATAATTGACTTTTATTATACTTTTGGTCTATTTCTTGGATGGCAATGGGGACCTTAGGGTTGTGAGATTAACTGTGTCCGATAATTAGAAGATTAGTTCATATTATTGCATGGATTATAAATCTAGTTGATATTGACCACAGCAAGCCACCAGAGAAAATTGGCTGGCGTTTCCTTCAACAAGATGATATACGGTAGTGCATCCTTCACTGTTCTCTCCCTCATTTGCAAGATACACCCAATTGTCAAAATGAGGAAAATACTTAAAATCTTTTAGTTTAGGGGCAGTTTTAAATTTTTTTGAGATCATAATTTCGGTTTTTCTTGCTTATTTGGTACTTTATCATCTTGCTTTCTTTTGTCCAATGAATTATCTTGCATTGTATGATCAAATAAATGCTTCTTAAATTTATTGGATTTTGTTTACAGCACTCAGTTAGCAGAAGCGACTATGACAATGTGATTGGCGCACTGCCATACCTCAAAGTCAATCGCAAGGCAACCTGAAGTTTCAGTTATCATCAAAGGAATTTTGTTGGTTTCTTTACCTTTCTTCTTTGAATCTTAAAAGGCTCTTGCTTGTTACTTAGATATATTATATTCACTCCTTTTTGTTTTTTTTTAAAGACTATTCAGTCTATATCAGCTAAAATTCTCAATCTGATATTATTGTGTTGGATCTGTTTTCCAAGTAATCCAGCGCACCTAACCTTCTTCATGCTTGTGGTTCCTCGAGCAAATGGTTCACTTACATGTTATTGCTGGGCTTCTCTTTAAAGCCAGATCCTGATATTATTTATGGCTTAGCAATCTGAAACAAAAAGGATTTATCAACGTCTTGCTTGAATTAATAAATCAAAGGCCTTCCATGTAAGATGCCGCATGGCTCATTGCTGCATCAGCTATGGTTTGACCCAGAAAATGACCAACTCTGAGCAAATGCCAAGGGTACCTTCTGTTTTTTAAACCACATACGTACGAAGGGAATTTTATGACTAAACGTTGTTGCTCAACATTCTTATTCCTTATGTTGATTAAATTATAATGAACAGCATAGCCATGTTGTGAACTGGAGGTGCTGGTGGCTCCTTCACTTGGCGAGGTCTCTCCTTGATTTCTCTCTCTCTCTCTCAAAAAAAAAAAAAAGTGCTCACATTAAAATGGACCCTCATGACACACTTTCCTGAGATGCCGAGTTGGTAACCGATCAATTTTTGTGACCTTGAGACTGACTTAAGAATATGATATATTTAACAGTAAAGTGTTACCTTTTGGCTCTAAGGACTTCCACGACCTTTTTTTTCCCGGGGAGAATTCCGAACTCTCTTTACAAGCACTTCGCAAGATTGACCCTTCTTTTAAGTCTTGAAGATGCTAATTAGCGTCCAATCGAGTTCCTTTTTAAGACCTCAATGATGATGCTACTTTTGACGGCCAAGGTCCTTGCCATCCATGTTTGCCTGGTCGTGTACCCCTTGTTCAAATTGTGATTTTTATACTCTTTTCTTTAAGAACTTTCTTTGAAGGATTGATCCTTGTGTTTGGACAAGAAGATGCTACAAGAGTAGCAAAACTGGTACGTTGGGTTGAAGTGGCTGCTCTACGTTGGGCTAGGTGGAAGGTAAGTGGTGCTCAAGTATCACCCAAAAGGTAAGGTCCTCTTCTCTCTCTCCCTCTCTCTCTAAGCGAGGATGAAGGCCACTCACATTGCATTAAGCTTAAAAAAGTCAAGCCACTGGTTGTGGGTTGGTCTAACAAGCCATGTGGCCATCCATAATTTGATCCAACAAGCTCAAAAGCCAGCCCTCCTGCTTTCGTACAACCAACCCATATTTACTATATTTCCAAGCATCATTGCCTCCTAGCATGGTATCACCCCTTAGCAACATGGGTGAGAGAATTTGATTCCACTAATGTTAGCCCTTAAAAAATACAATGGATAGGATAAAAGGTAGGAATTTGCCGATTCTAATCCTTAAATAATAGAAGAAGTTGATGATTACAAGATTACTTATATTATAGATTGATTAAGACCGTGCCGTGAGAAGAGGAAGGCTGCCAAAAAATGCATATGAATGCCATATTGCCCCACACTACTAATCTTTATGATAAGCTTAAAACAAAGTGTCTTTCTAACTTTATTTCTGGCTTTATCCTATAATAGAAGCAAATCAAAATTTAAAAAAGTTTTTATTTACTCAAGAGACAAAAACACATGAAACTAAAGGTCATGATCAAACCATGCATAATGCAACAATTAGGATAATTAGTTACCCATTAACCTACCTAAAACTTGTTAAATGCATGAAATTTGGTAGAAATTTTGTAAATATGTTTAATTTTGGGGTTTTCTCATTAGCCCATGGACTTACAAGATGGCAAATAATCAAAGTCTGCACTTTCTTGTTCGAAAACTTAGGATGGTGATCTTTAATTTAGCAAATTTCTCTTTTCACTGCATCTTTAGAAAGGCTAATAAAGTAGTAGCATCAAGTTTTTAATCCTTTCTTTGGCAAAGTAACTTTTTTAAGGACCTATTGTATTTACTGTACACGGATGTAATGGGTATTTACTATGCGAGAGAGTAATCTCCTTTTCTTGCACCTTAAAAAAAAAAAAAAAACTTTATATCAATTCCTTGCCCTGTTAGATTTTTGTTATGTATGTATCAAGCATGTTTAATTAGAAATTGTAATATACCCTAATCATTTACTCATAAATATGGTTAATAAAAATGTTGAAGTCCAATATACAACTAAAGAAATACCCTTTGGTGTGATGAAAACCATCTTAAAATCAAACTCTCAAGAAAATATATAAAAGATTATTTTTTTAATTTAAAATTTGCTTACACCTATAGTTATCGACTATACAAAGTGTTAAACAACTGAATGAAATACAAGTCAAGTAAACTATAAATAAATGATCTAGCTTCTATACAACCACCCAAAAAAAGTGTTTAAATGATCCATGGCTCTAGGTTGTTGAGTATATGTTTAATTAATTTTTGCATGATTTATTAGAACTAACAAATTCTTCTTATAATTTAGCCACTTATAATGGTCTCTAGAAAAGAATTTCAATCATCAATCTAGGAATATTCAGGTGTGTAATTGTGATTGTATGTTTTTTTTTTTTTAGAACAGATCATATATATGTGCTGTTGATACTTGAGCACCAGAAAGACCTTGCAATTCCACCTACGAATAGGGTTCCTTTTGAAACCTTGCTGTTGATCAAGTATACAGCCTTAAACTTTGGTTTTTAGATCTCCAGTGAAAGAAGAAGGCCTCCCTTTTCGATGAATCCCCCCTTCTTATATCCATTGAGTCCTAAAAATATTCTTTTCTTTTCTTTGTCATGATGCCATCAGCATCGAGTCATTTTTCTTTTTTATTTTCTTTCTTTTCCGGGTAAAGTTAGTGCATAAGTAAAAAGCTTAGCCACTAATGAAAGTGCGCCACGTGGTCGTTCTTCGATGACTAACATCAGAGGTGTTAAAGAACTTGCTCCAGAAGCTAGGAATCTTCATGATGGATTTCGGTCTTTCCAAGGAAATGTTAGAGTTTGTGGAAAGTTATCTGGCTCTAAAATAGGTGATCAGTGTCTCCTTTACTTGAGTTTTTCGATGAATGGTGACTTTCTAGCGCTTGTCTTATTCAAGTCATTTAAAGCGTCGATTTTCGAGCTTTGTTCTGGACACGACAGTTTATCGTATTAAGTGCTTCTGATATGAAAGCAGCTTTAAGAGCTCTGGGTGTATAGCCATGAGGGTCTTTTTAGGAGGGCCGGGGGCCGCCTAGGGCTCATAGGCCGTTCAAGCCTGGAGGGCTGCCTAGGGATGGGGGGGGCGTCTAGAGCTTGGGGGCCACCTAGGGCTGGAGGGCCACCCAGAGCTCGGGGGCCGCCTAGGGCTAGGGTCGCACAGAGCTTGGGGGCCGTCCAGAGCTTGGGGGCCGCCCAAGACTGGAGGGTCGCCCAGGGCTAGGGGCCACCCAGGGCTTGGGGGCCGCCCAAACTGGAGGGCCGCCCAGGGCTAGGGGTTGTCCAGAGCTTGGGGTCCGCCTAGGGCTGGGGCCTGCCCAGAGCTTGGGTGCCGCCCAAGGCTTGGGAGCCGTCCCAGACTGGAGGGCCGCCCAGGGCTAGGGGCCGCCCAGAGCTTGGGGGCCACCTAGGGCTGGGGGCTGCCCAGAGCTTGAGGGCCGCCCAAGACTGGAGGGCCGCCCAGGGCTTGGGGCCGGGCCACCCCAGACTGGAGGGCCGCTCAGGGCTAGGGGCCACCCAGAGCTTGAGGGCCGTCCAAGACTGGAGAGCCGTCCAGGGCTAGGGGTCGCCCAGAGCTTGGGGGCCACCTAGGGCTGGGGGCCGCCCAGAGCTTGAGGGGCACCAAGACTGGAGGGCCACCCAGGGTTAGGGGCCACCCAAGACTGGAGGGCCACCCAGTACTTCAACCTACTCTCTGTTGACTGACCACATCATATGCCCCCTCGCCCCTGCCCCTTGTGCTTAGGCGCGCAACACTTGCCAAAGGGGGAGGGGCGGAAAAGTTTCAATCTAATTTTTATATCCGAGAGGTGACATTTCAAAAAAGATGGTGCATATCCCTAAGAGGATAGCATCTTTTCACTTGCTCGGTCCCACTCAGGCATCGCCGTGTGGCTTTGTGGCGCTCGAGGTGTTATATTCAAAATATATTGAAAATGGCTCGTCGTCTCGGTCTTTCTACTTTTTATTTTCATTGTTCCTTCTACATCTTCACTTCTCCGAGTTTAGGTAAGCCTGCTCCTCTCTCTCTTCTTCTTCCCCATGGATCCCAACCAAGATAGGAAAGGCAAAGGTCCGATGATCGAACCCTCCCATGAAGAGATCACCCAGGCGCGTCGCCAGGCTCTTAGAGGTGTGATCATCCGCGGGGATCAACCAGCCTCGCGACCACTATCGAGATCGTCACCCCGATCCCCTAGGGTTTCTTCTTCATCCACTAGTCATGAGGTAGCATTTCCGGTAGTTACCCCCAAATTAGCCGGTCCAATGGAGATTGCCTCAGTCATAACCTCTCAAGACCTTAGGAATCTTAGGGCTCGGTTCGGGGTTTCAAATAACATTCGACTTTCTACCGCCCTCCCCAAAGATAGGGTTACCTCTATGCAACCGGGGAAGGTGGCGTTGCATGAAGAATTTTTTAAGTGTGGTCTACGGCTGCCTTTGCATCCCTTTTTATAAATTTGTTGAATAGATACTGCCTTACTCCTTCTCAGCTTACCCCTAATTCCATCCGCATCATCTTTTTATTTTTGGTACTTTATCATTTCTATGGGGCTTCTGTCCAGCTATCCTTGTTTAGGGCTTTGTACATGATTCGAAATCCTATAAGGGATGGGTGATGGAGTTTTGCGTCTAGGCCTAAGAGAGTCCTTAGGCTTAATCTCCCTTCCAAAATCAAAGGGTGGAAGTCCCGGTTCTTTTACGCACATCTAGAGGGGGTGGACACAAACTGGGGCGTTCCTGATACTAGTTCTAATCAGAACTCAAACATTGAAGAGAGAGATCATGAATTATTTAAAGTTTTGGTGTCCACCATCGTTCCTCCTAGTAAGGAACTGTTATCCGAGGGATCGTATTTATGCCGGTGTTGCTGCCCACAACGCCCGGTGAGCCTTAAAGAGTTATTATTATTATTATTATTATTTATTATTATTATTATTATTATTATTATCTTCTCTTTCTTTTTCACTTGGATGTTTTGTATTTGAATATACGTGTGAGTATGCGTTTTAGTATACACTTTCTTCTCACATTTGGCATACCTTGGGTGCTTTTTTAATTAATCTTGGGTTCCCTGCTCTGCAGCAATGAAATTTTCCCAAGATTCGATAATAACGGGCCTCAGGAAGAGAGAGGGAAGCGCCCGCGGCGCCACGGGGGCTGAGCCTAAGAGACCCTGTCGAAGAGAGCTGGGACGCCCAACCCAACCCCCGGCGGCTCTCCCCGAGGCAATACTAGTGGAGGAGGGCAAGGGAGAGGGAAACCCGCCCCTGGGATACCGATCGGGGGTCCTCCCCAGGCAAGTCCACCGATCGCCGTCTCCTCTCCCGCCAGAGATACTGGGGGGCCATCCAGGAGTAAATAGCTCGTCGAGACTTCCTCGCCGGGCCCGCAATCGCCAAAAGGGGTAGGTGCCTCTACTCCCTCGGACGTCTCAAGGAGTCCGTTCCAATCCTCATGGGTGCCTAGCCGAGGTGCTTCATATAAGAGCCGTTTGTCAGAAATGGTTCTCAAACTTGCTATCCTGCCCAAATTTCAGGCCAAAATGAGGGGCTTGCCATTGGAGAAGTCCTTCGATACAATGTTTACAGCCGCGCTCCAGGTAGGGTCACGGTCTTTCTCTTTTCTCTTTTTTATAAGTACAGAATTCTTATGTCCACCGACTGTTTAGTGCAGATGTCCAACGGCCTTTTTGTGCTTCGAGAGGATCTGATCAACGCCAAGTCCCGTACAAGGGCTTGAACAAGGAATTGTTGGAAGCAAAAGCCCGAGAATTGAAGGCATTAAATGACCTTCAGGCTGCCCAGGAAGATAATCGTGCATGGCGGGAGAGGGCCGAGAAGGAGTTGCAGACCCTGGACACGAAACTGTCTGAAGTCAGGGCAAGGCTGTTGCCAACTGAGGAGAAATTGAAAGAGGTCGTTCTCAAGCTAGAACACACCGAGAACCGGGCTGACAATGCAGAGGCTACGGCCCGCGATGCTGCAGAGAAACTGGTCCTGGCCGAGAAGGAGACAAAAGAAGCTTTAGATAGAATGGCGGTGGCGGAGACAAAGGCTCAAGAGAGGGTGGCCATGGCCAAAGCTCAGGCTCAGGAGGCCATAAAGAATATAAGAATTTCCCTGACTTTGCTTCGGAGTTTCGTGAGGCCGTCATGGATGCCTTCGTCCAGGGTTTTGAAAGGTGCAAAAGGAGGTTATCTCGGTACTTCAAGCTAAAAAACCTCGAGTGCTTCCAACCTGCAGACGATGAAGAAACCTCCGAAGCTGAGGTTGAAGATGCGGTCGACAGACCGACGACAATTGAGGACCCCACCACTGAACCAATTGCGATTGAAGAGCCGACCGTCGAGCCGACCGCAGGAGATGGGCGCTCCGGAAATTAGTAGGAGTGCGGCCGAATTTGATTCTTTTTCCGTCTTTGATTTTGTCTTTAGCGGACTTCTTTTGTAGGCTGGTTAATGTTGGCTTATAAATGATACTTTATACGATTTTATGGTGGTTTGACTTTTTAATGAATGAATATCAATTTTTCCCTTTCGTTTGTTTGATATCTCAATCGATCGCCCACCGAATTTTAATTATTGCACAGAAGAAGGGAGGGGATTCATCGATTCCCCTGGCCTCTTAAGGCTTACCCCGTACGTCGATGTTAGGTTCGAATTTCAGGGTCATTTCATAGGCACCTTATCTTGGAACGTAGGTCCCATGATTCCGACAACGAGGGTAGCTAAGGTGTAAGGTTGTTTAGCTTTAGGAATCTAACCTAAGCCCACTTTAGATCCTAGACTTGAACCGCCTCGGGGTAAATGATACCAACCTGAGGGTGTCCTTAGGACCGTGGGGCCGCTGAGGTGCTTTCAAGAACTGCCTTAGGGGTAATCGGGTACCGGCCCGGGAGTTTGACACGAGGCCGCCTAAATCCAGGACTTGAACCACCTCAGGGGTAAATGATACCAACCTGGGGGTATCCTTAGGACTGTGGGGCCACCGAGGTCCTTTCAAGAACTGCCTTGGGGGTAGTCGGATACCGGCCTGGGAGTTTGATTTGAGGCCGCCTAAATCCAGGACTTGAACTGCCTCAGGGATAAATGATACCAACCTGGGGGTGTCCTTAGGACCTGGGGCCGCCGAGGTCCTTTCAAGAACTGCCTTGGGGGTAGTCGGATATCGGCCAGGGAGTTTGATTCGAGGCCGCCTAAATCCAGGACTTGAACCGCCTCAGAGGTAAATGATATCAACCTGGGGGTGTCCTTAGGACCTGGGGCCACCGAGGTCCTTTCAAGAATTGCCTCGGGGGTAGTCGGATACCGGCCTGGGAGTTTGACTCGAGGCCGCCTAAATCCAGGACTTGAACTACCTCAGGGGTAAATGATACCAATCTGGGGGTGTCCTTAGGACCGTGGGGCCGCCGAGGTCCTTTCAAGAACTGCCTCGGGGGTAGTCGGATACCGGCCCGGGAGTTCGACTCGAGGCCGCCTAAATCCAGGACTTGAACTACCTCAGGGGTAAATGATAACAACCTGGGGGTATCCTTAGGACCGTGGGGCCGCCGAGGTCCTTTCAAGAACTGCACATAGAAAATCTCCAAACGTGTACATTTATTGATTTCTTGAATAAATACACTCACTACATTACTGATGATATTTCTGGAGATTATCTGTGTTCCAGGTTCGAGGGATCGGTCATCCATTTAAATCTTTAAGTCGGTAGGCTCCACGGTAAAGGACTTCTGCGACTCGGTAGGGCCCTTCCCAATTCGGGAACAATTTGCCCCCTTCCACTGGTTTGGATATTTCGGCTCTTCTAAGGACCAAGCCTCCTTGACGGAAGCCTTTTGGGCAGACGCGAGTATTATAATATCTCGCTATCCGCTGCCGGTAGGCCGCCATTTTAACTTGAGCCTGGTCCCTTGCTTCATCAATGAGGTCAAGACTGGCCCTTAAATTAGGGAGTTTATTAGCTTCGTCGTATGACTCCACTCGAATACTCGGAAGGCCGATCTCGACTGGAATGACAGCTTCGGAACCGAAGACCAGGCTGAAAGGCATCTTTCCTGTTGGCATCCTGGGAGTTGTGTGGTATACCCAGAGTATACTCGGGAGTTCTTCCACCCATCTACCTTTAGATGCATCTAGCCTGGTTCTCAATCCTCGTAATATCGTACGATTCATGACCTCGGCCTCTCCATTAGACTGTGGGTGGCCTACAGAGGCGAATCGATGAGTGATGCCAAGATCGGCATAAAAAGTTATGAAGGCAACGTTGTCGAATTGTCGGCCGTTGTCGGTGACAAGAGTATGAGATATGCCGAATCGACAAATGATGGATTTCCAGTGAAAGGCCTTGACCTTGGCCTTAGTGATCTTGGCGAGTGCCTCAACCTCGACCCACTTAGTGAAATAATCAATGGCGACAAGCAAAAATTTTCGCTGTCCTAATGCCGAAGGAAAAGGGCCAAGAATGTCCATGCCCCACTGAGCGAAGGGCCATGGAGCAAAAAGAGGACTCAACTGGGAAGCCGGCTGTCGCTGAATACAAGCGTACCGCTGACATTGGTCACATCTTCTTACTAGTTCAGTTGCGTCTTCTTGCATGGTCAGCCAATAGTACCCTTGCCGGAGAGCTTTACGTGCCAGAGATCTGCCTCCCGAATGATTCCCGCATATGCCTTCATGAATTTCTCTAAGAATATAATTCGCGTCTGCTGGGCCGACGCATTTGAGAAGAGGCTGGGAAAAGGATTTCCTATAGAGCTGGCCGTCTAGCAATACAAACTTAGAGGCCCTCCGTTTAAGCAGCTTGGCTTCCTTGCGATCGGCTGGGAGGGCGCCATCTCTCAAATATTGGATATAGGCGTCCATCCATGTTTCTTCTTGTACGACTGGTAGAGTTTCCTCCATGGCTTCAATGCTAGGTATCTCCAGATACTCAACATAAGCTTTGCCCATGGCACTATCTGCTGATGTAGCAAGTCGGGCCAACATATCAGCCCTAGCATTCTCTCCTCTAGGGATGTAACTGATGGTGAAGTGATCTAGCAAGGGGATTAATAGATTAACCTTGCTTAGATACCGGAACATGACAGAGTCTCGAGCCTCGTACTCCCCAGCTACTTGGGCAGAGATAAGCTGCGAGTCGGTGAAAGTTTGGAGGCGCCTGATTCCCATTCCATGCGCCAGTCTAATTCCGGCCAATAAGGCTTCATATTCAGCTTGATTATTGGTAGCTTCAAAGAGAAAACAGAGAGCGTACTCCAACACCACGCCCTCCGGACTGGCAAGAATGAGACCAGCCTTGCTCCCCTGGGAGTTAGAGGCCCCATCGACATGAAGGATCCATGCTTCATCATTCTCCTCGCTGACATCTAAAAGAATTTGAGGAGAATTTTCTTGATGCTTTTTAGAACAAGTGCATTCCATTAGGAAGTCAGCTAGGACTTGGGATTTCAAAGCTGCTCGGGACTGAAAGGATAGGTCAAACTCCCCTGGCTTAATGGCCCACTTAGCTAATTGGCCAGAAGTATCATGATGGGACAAAATGGCTCTGAGAGGCTGGTCGGTGAGCACAATTATAGGATGGGCCTAGAAGTATGGCCTGAGTCACCGGGCGAAGATAACCAAGGCAAAGATGACCTTCTTTATTTTGGAATACCTTTCCTCCGTGCCATGAAGTACTTTACTCGTATAATACACAGGTTTCTAGATGGCATGGTCATCAATGCACATCAGAACAGAGCTGATGGCTTCTGAAGAAGCCGCGAGGTAAAGGAAGAGCTTCTCTCCTTCTTCTGGTTTAGATAATAGGGGCGACATGGATAAGAATTCCTTAAACTCTTCAAAAGCTCGCTGACAGTCTTCTGTCCATTCAAAACCATCCACTTTGCGTAGGACTTTAAAGAAAGACAAGCACCTCTCCGTTGATCTTGACAAAAATCGGCTCAACGCTGCTATCCTCCCGGTAAGTTGCTGTACCTCCTTCTTACAGGCTGGCTGCCTCATATCAAGGATGGCCTGAATCTTCTTCGGGTTTGCTTCAATTCCCCGCTGGGTTACTAGAAAACCCAAGAATTTCCCTGCAGTAACCCCAAATGCACATTTGCGCGGGTTAAGCTTTATTCTATGGAGCCGAAGGTTATGGAAGGTCTCCTGCAGATCAGCAATATGACTGGTAGCACAGGTGCTCTTCGTCAGCATATCATCTACATACACTTCCATATTGCGACTGAGCTGATCTTTGAAAACTTTATTCATCAGCCTTTGATAGGTAGCTCCCGCATTCTTCAATCCAAAGGGCATTACTTTGTAACAATAGATTCCCTTCTTAGTGATAAAAGAAGTATGCTCTTCATCCGAGGGGTTTATTTTTATTTGGTTGTATCCCGAGAAGGCATCCATGAAGCTAAGAAGTTCATAGCCGGAGGTAGAATCTACTAGCTGGTCGATCCGTGGCAACGGAAAATTGTCCTTGGGACAAGCCTTGTTGAGATCAGTATAGTCAATGCAGATTCTCTACCCTCCACTGGCTTTTCGGAGCATAACCATATTGGCTAGCCAGTCAGGATATTGTGCCTCTCGAATATGACCGGCCATAAGTAATTTATCCACTTCTTCGTCTATGGCTCTCTGTCGTTCGGGAGCGAAACTCTTTTTTTTTTGGCAGATTGGCCGGCATCCCGGGTTGATGTTAAGCTGGTGAGTAATCACTTCCGGGGGGATTCCGACCATATCCGTCACTTTCCAAGCGAAGATATCCGCATTCACCCGCAAGAAGGCTATGAGCTGACTCCGGGCTTCAGGGGAGAGGAGTTCGCCGACTTGCACGATCTTGGTTGAGTCACATTCTAGGGGGTAAGATATCAAACGCTCCGCCGGCTCTCCCCTCCACTCAGTCTCCCTAAGATCGAATGACTCGGTGACCGGAGGAATTGCAATTTCCTGAGGACTGGGAGCTAGATGATAACAAGGCCTAACCGAGTTCACCTCTCCATGCAACTCGCTAATTCCTTGATTGGTAGGGAATTGCACTAGTAGACGTTTAGTGGATATAACTGCATCTAGCATATTCAATCCAGGCCGGCCAAGAATGGTATTGTATGCCAGGGGTACTCGGACCACCAGAAAATCTAGCATCACCGTGCTCTAGCACGGCGGTGACCCCGCCGTCGCAGGTAGGGTAATCTCGCCCTCCACTCGTATAGAATCTCCTGTAAAGCCGACTAGAGGAGCAGCCACAGGTCGAAGTGAGTCAGGAGATAACTTCATTCGAAGAAATCCATCATAAGTAAGTACGTTGGCGGAGCTTCCGCTATCAATTAAGATCCTCCTTATAGTGTGCTTAGCGACCGTCGTAGAAACAACGACGCTATCATCTTTTACAACGCTACCCCCCGCTATATCTCCCTGAAAAGGGATTACATTTTCTAGTTCCCTCTCCCCTCTTGGCCTCTTTGAAGATGATGCTCCTTCACGGGTAATCATACCCACCATCTGCTCCGTTGGGGTGTTATCAATATTGGCCTGAGCCGGAGGGGGTCCCATCAAAGCTGGTACAGGTGGAGCCTCCTTCTGAATATACTGCCCAAGATATCCCTTTGGATGAGCTCCTCAATGGCCTGCTTCAGATTACGACACTCCTCAGTGTCGTGACCGTAATCTTTATGGAAACGGCAATAGCGGCTTCTATCACGTGTGGCACCTTTCTTCAGCAGAGGTGGACACCACATATAAGGCTTGTTTTCAATTTCCATAAGGATATGAGCTCGGGTGCAAGGAGGGGTGTAAGATGATCTTTTCTGGGGGCAAGGCTCTTGCGGTGGTCAGCCGAACGGCGCAAGGGTTCGAACTTCTTGGGAGGAGGCCCGCTCGACTCCGGGCGGGCCAGCCTCTTACCAGTCCTTCCTTCAGCACCCCTCCGAGATGAATCAGCCTCGTCGGTGCATATGTATTTCTGCGCACGACTTAGGAGATCAGCATAAGAACAAGGAGGTCTCTTGTCTAGAGAATAAGTGAAGCAGGAGGGACGGAGCCCCCGCTTCAAGGCCAGAGTAGCCACAGCATCGTCAAGATGATAGACTTCCAGAGCTGCCACCTTGAATCGGGTTATAAAGTCTTTCAGGGACTCCCCCTCCCTCTGCTGCACAGAGAATAAGCTGTCCGCCACTCGAGGAATCTTCTGACAAGCATCAAAATAAGCTAGGAAAGATCTTTCTAATTGTCGAAAGGAATCAATACTGCGTGAAGGCAGACGAGAATATCAAGCACGGGCGGCCTTTCGGAGAGTGGATGGGAAGGCGATACACAGGAGGGCATCAGTTGCTCCTTAGACTTGCATAATAGCCTTGTAGCTTTCCAGGTGATCCAAGGGATCAGTAGTGCCATCATAAGGGTCTAGTTGAGGGAAACGAAACCTCCTTGGAATGGGTTCCTCCATAATTCACTGAGTAAGAGGAGGGCGGGTGTCGTAGTCCGACCTCGACTGGTTGTTGATTCTCTGGCTAAGCTTCTCCAGCCTCCGGTCTTGCTCATCGAGGTGCCTCTCCATCTGATCAGTCATATTTCCCTCGGCTGGCTCAGGGGAATAGGACAAGGATCGACGACGCCGCCGGCGGTGCTCCATATGAGGCTCCTTTCCCCACCGCCGCTTGGTGGGAGGGCTACCCGAGGAACGGGTGAGAGAGCGTGAGCCACCTTGGGAACCTTGAGGATGAGGCCCAGCTGAGGTGCAGGGGTGGAGAGGCCTTGTTGGAGGGGATCTTCCTCGGGTAGACTGCCGGCTAACGGGAGTAGCCGATCTGTGCTGTAGAGGCGGTTCGAGCCGTTGCTGGGCTCCTCTGGAATGCTGCTCTTACAGTTGCTGAACCATCCCAACAAGAGTTTGAACTTATTGTGTGAGGGTGGCCAATGGGTCCTGGGGAGTAGCTGACGCTGGTAGTGGTGAGGAAAAAACTGAAGGGCTTGGCCTTGCTAGCTCAGTTGAGCAAAGAGTCTTTCCAACATGATCAGAGGGTGAAAGATGCCCCCCAGACCAATTGGAGGGGTTCTCACCCGAAGATCTTGTACTCATGCTTGAGGGATGAAAACTGCAACGTCACCCCCCTTCCTGGCGCGCCAATCTGTTGATACTTGAGCACCAGAAAGACCTCGCAATTCCCCCTACGAATAGGGTTCCTTTTGAAACCTTGCTGTTGATCAAGTATACACCCTTAAACTTTGGTTTTTAGATCTCCAGGGAAAGAAGAAGGCCCCCCTTTTCGATAAATCCCCCCTTCTTATATCCATTGAGTCCTAAAAATATTCTTTTCTTTTCCTTGTCATGATGCCGTCAGCATTGAGTCATTTTTCTTTTTTATTTTCTTTCTTTTCCGGGTAAAGTTAGTGCATAAGTAAAAAGCTTAGCCACTGATGAAAGTGCGGCACGTGGTCGTTCTTCGATGACTAACATCATAGGTGTTAAAGAACTTGCTCCAGAAGCTAGGAATCTTCATGATGGATTTCGGTCTTTCCAAGGGAATGTCAGAGTTCGTGGAAAGTTATCTGGCCCTAAAACAGATGATCAGTGTTTCCTTTACTTGAGTTTTTCGATGAATGGTGACTTTCTAGCACTTGTCTTATTCAAGTCATTTAAAGCGTCATGATGTTTGACGATTTTTGAGCTTTGTTCTGGATATGACAGTTTATCGTATTAAGTGCTTCTGATATGAAAGCAGCTTTAAGAGCTCTGGGTGTATAGCCATGAGGGTCTTTTTAGGAGGGTCGGGGGCCGCCTAGGGCTCAGAGGCCGTCCAAGCCTGGAGGGCTGCCCAGGGATAGGGGGGCCGTCCAGAGCTTGGGGGTCACCTAGGGTTGGAGGGCCACCCAGAGCTCGAGGGCCGCCTAGGGCTAGGGCCGCACAGAGCTTGGGGGCCGCCTAGGGCTGGGGGCCGCTCAGAGCTTGGGGGCCGCCCAGACTGGAGGGCCGTCCAGGGCTAGGGGCCGCCCAGAGCTTGGGGGCCGCCTAGGGCTGGGGGCCTCCCAGAGCTTGGGCACCGCCCAAAACTGGAGGGCCACCCAGGACTTGGGGGCTGCCCCAAACTGGAGGGCCGCCTAGGGCTAGGGGCCGCCCAGAGCTTGGGGGCCGCCTAGGGCTGGGGGCCGCCCAGAGCTTGAGAGCCGCCCAAGACTGGAGGGCCACCCAGGGCTTGGGGGCTGCCTCAGACTGGAGGGCTGCCCAGGGCTAGGGGCCGCCCAGTGCTTGGTGGCCGCCTAGGGCTAGAGGCCGCCCAGAGCTTGAGGGCTGCCCAAGACTGGAAGGTCGCCCAGGGCTAGGGCCGCCCAGAGCTTGAGAGCCGCCCAAGACTGGAGGGCCGCCCAGAGCTTGAGGGCCGCCCAAGACTAGAGGGCCGCCCAGGGCTAGGGGCCGCCTAGGACTGGGGGCCACCCAGAGCTTGGGCGCCGCCCAAGATTAGAGGGTCGCCCAGGGTTTGGGGGCTGCCCTAGACTGGAGGGCCGTCCAGGGCTAGGGGCCGCCTAGAGCTTGGGGGCCGCCTAGGGCTGGGAGCCGCTCAGAGCTTGAGAGCCGCTCAAGACTGGATGGCCGCCCAGGGCTTGGGGGCCATCCCAAACTGGAGGGCCGCTTAGGGCTAGGGGCCGTCCAGAGCTTGGGAGCCGCCTAGGGCTAGAGGCTGCCCAGAGCTTGAGGGCTGCCCAAGACTGGAAGGCCGCCCAGGGCTAGGGGCCGCCCAGAGCTTGGGGTCCACCTAAGACTGGAGGGCCACCCAGTGCTAGGGGCCGCCCAAGACCGGAGAGCCATCCAATACTTCAATCTACTCTCTGTTGACTGACCACATCATGTACCTACATAAAATAACTATTTTTTTTATAATTAATGTTCTTATTGCAAAGACAAGCTGACTAACTATTTGTATGTGAGATTAACTTGTGTAGAAGATAATTTCTCGTAGAGCAACCATTATAGCAAGAGAAGAAAAAAAGACCGCTACCATATTGAACCACACTATGATAGCTTCCTCAAAAATCCTTGTTAAAACACTAGCCATTGCAACTTTTTTTGGGCCATGGATTTAGATCTTTTTGAAACGAAATAGTGATCATGTTATAATGAATTAATCACTAGTATTTGTTATCACAAAACAACAAAAGTAACGGTTTTATTGCTTGAATATGGAAATTATTTATGTTATCTGAATGTTGTTAAATTGGGTCTGTTATTTGCGCGCGCTTTCCCTCTCTATATGTATTCCGTTACGGCAGTCATGATAGCAGGGAAATTAACCATCGTCATTGTGTTCTGACGGACGTTATTCTACGGCCGTTGGCCGGCGGTCCCCGGGGTTTGGGTGGGGCGAGGAGGTCACGTCCCATCCGTCATCCATAGCCTGGGGGAAGAGATTGATTGGATTTCATCAAATGTTCCGACGAACGCGGCATCAGGTGCCGTCAGATCTGGTACCCGTGGTCCCATCGGTGCACCTCGTAATCGGGTACGGCCTACCGTATAGCTGCAGCTCATAAAGAGAGAGAGAGAGAGAGAGAGAGAGAGGGAGGGAGGGACCAGCGTGGGCATCATTTGAGCATAACCCGGAGTACGAGCACGAGCACTAGCGGTGTGATTCCACTTTCCAATTTCCACGCTTGGGGAAGGAGCAGCAGCTTAGGAGTGCCAACGCTCTACTCTAAGCCTCCAACAACTGCAATGATGAATTTGCCCTCTCGAGTTCCAGAGACCACCAATGCCTGAAATTCCACTGCCTTAACACCCACCAAACCAGCAGCAGCAGCAGCCGTGATCAATCCAATAACTACAAGTTTAACGCACAGAATATGCCGACTAAACTACTAAAATAGGTGGACGATGTCGGGCTTTTTATAATTTCAGTCAGCATGC
The DNA here is from genome assembly GCA_900491605.1 of Calamus simplicifolius. Lineage (NCBI taxonomy): Eukaryota > Viridiplantae > Streptophyta > Magnoliopsida > Arecales > Arecaceae > Calamus > Calamus simplicifolius. The sequence continues at coordinate 98,999 of UESW01001709.1, read as the reverse complement.
GCTATAGAGCAAGAAACAAATGCTTGTGGACAGGGATAATCGTTGACAGTTCTCCCTAGACTTACAGATTAAAAAATGCTTTGAAAACCAGTTCTATTTTCCGTAAATATATATTAATTGACTGTAGAGAAGAAATAATTATTCACTCTTGTGCTGGGGAGGTAGGTGTTTGCCTCCACCAGCATCACATGCCTCCCAACAACACACTTATTTAGTGGGCAACTCTCTCAAACTCACACCCGAAATGTGACATGAGATTTCCTTCTCAAACCTACTCAACAAGAGGTAAAGAAGATCAAACAAAAAAGGAAAAAAAAAAAAAAAACAGATAGAGAAGAAGAAAAAAAAAAGATACAATAACTAACATAACTCAGCTAGACCAACATTTTCCTTTCTTTCCTTCTTTCTTTTTTTTTTCTTTTTTTTTTTTTTTTTCTTCTTCTTCTTGTGTCGTATAAGCTTTTTTTTTTTTTTCTTCTTCTTCTTTTTTTTCCTCCCCTCCTTCCCTTCACTGTTCTGTCCCTTCCCTGTTCCCCAACCCCACCACTCACTCGGCCCCCACGCTCGTGTCAGAGGCGTCCGTCCTAAACGCACCAAATTGGCCGCCTCCTCCCCACCCCGGCCTCAGCAATATTCCTCTCGGCCCTTCCTCCTCCTCCTCCTCCTCCTCCTCCTCTTCCTCTCTCTCTCTCTGGTACAAAAGTTTAAAACCCCCCAAGAGAGAGAAAACCGCAGCCTTCTCTCTATCGTTCCATGTTCCTTTTGGTCTCTTTAGTTACTTTTTTCCAACTTTAAAAAAAAAAAGGCCAGGCTGAGCTCAGAGTGAGGGGAGGACGAGAGAGAACCGCGAACTCACTCAGCTAACTGCATAGTGGCGGAGAAAGCGAGGACTCCAGGAACCTCTCCACGGCGGCGACGCTGGGCCCCACCACGTCCCGCTCCCACGCCTCCGCCCACGCCGACCCCGCCAGCCGCGCCTGCACCGCCGCCGTCGCGTCCACCCGCTGGAGCGCCCACCCGCACCCAGCCTCCCCGAGCCTCCCGATCTTCCGCACCTGCTCCTCCGCCAGCCGCCGCGTGTTCGCCTTGATCGCGGCCACCGCCGCCGCGTACTCCGCCGCCCCTTTCCCTTTCTCGAAGAACTCCCGGAACTCTGGCACTCCGATCGCCTTCTCCAAGCCCGGGTGCCTCCCCGGCTTCGCCCCCTCCGCCGCGAAGTACGCCTCCAGCTCAGCCACCATCCCCGCCCCCACCATCTCCTCCACCCGCCGGTCCAGGTGCTCCGCCAGCACCGACGCCTCCACGTCCACCCAGAGAAAACAGCACCGATACTTCAGCCGCTCCCGCCTTCCCCGCCAGTCATCACCCGCCGCGAATGGGTCCGCCCGAGGGTCGTGCCGCGCGGCCAGCAGCGCGTGGACGAACGAGTTCGACCCGCCTGCTACAACTGGGAGCCGCCGGCGGGCGGCGATCCCCTCGATGGCGGACGTAGCTAGGGACCTGAACTTCACCGCCGGTAGCTCCCCGGCCTCCGGGTCGAGGTCCCCCAACAGATGGTGCGGCACGCCGCAGCGCTCGGCTGGAGGAATCTTGTTGGTGGTGATGTCGAGGCCGCGGTAGACCTGGATCTTGTCGGAGTTCACCACCTCCGATGGGAATCTGGTCGCCAAATCGATAGATAGCTTCGACTTGCCGGTCCCTGTTGCGCCTATGATCACCACCACGCTCTCCTTCCGGCGACCGCTGCAAGCCATCCGAGGGCGGTAGAAGAGGTGGTGGCTGCTCTGGCTTTCCACCGCCGTCATCACGCTCTGCTGGCCCAGCAAGAACTTTGCCATCGCCGCCGGCACGGGCCGCTGGAGTAATGGGAGAAGAAGAGCGCTGGAGGTGCTGCCGCTTCTGGAGAATAAAATTCTCATATAGGCTGATGATAACCGGTCCGTCAACAGATGGTTACAATAATTTTGTTTATAATCCTCCTCTATAGAGGAAAAGGAGGAGAAAAAAGAAGAAGAGAGAATGGAGGAGAGAAAGAGAATAGAGAATCGGATACAGGGAGTAGTAGTAGAGGTGCGGCGTTGGCATGCCAAGTGTCTGCCAATGATCTCATTCAGTGCAGAGTGTTGTATCAAAACGGTGGGAGGAGAGGGAATGCCATTTCGCGCGCGTAAGAGGGGCAGCCTGCAGCCAGCCAGCTGCTATGTCTCAATTCATGCTCTTCATGTTTTGGTCTTCTGGACTATGGACTCGGTCTCTCTCTCTCTATATATATATATCTTTCTCTCTCTCTCTCGCACACACACTATTTCCCTTTCTCTCTCTTACCTTGTTTTTCTCGCACTCTGTAACTCTTCATAACGGGTTCCAGGTATCGCATATATATATAAAGTTATAAACCAATCCTCCTATTTATATGTATTCAATTAAGTTAATCATTTCGAAAGGCCACGCGTATGGGGATGCTACTCCATTAAATATTGATTGCGCGCGGTGCGTTCTACTTCTATTCCCCTTGCCCTCTCTCCTCTCCTCTCCTCTCCTCTCCCGAAGCAGTAAAAATTAAAAAAAGTAGTGAAATAATACAATGGTAATAAACCAGCATGAGCAAGCTCTCGACTCTCGTCTTGATCCTTTCAAATTAATATCGTGTCTTGGTCCTTGCAAGCGTTCGTAGTGTTCCTATGTTTAGATAGTGTGCGTGGATTTAAAATAAATGGAAACATAAAAATTGAGCATGCCTAGCTACTAGTGCTTTGGGATCAGCCCCACCCAGCGGCTGTCTGTCCTAAATGCAGGAGGGGGATCGAGTGGGGGAATATTAGTATAGGGTGGGGGGGGGGGGCTTGGCCGGTTCGCAACTAGCCGAGCGGCCACGGCCGCTCGACCGGACCGGACCAGCTAGCGTTAGCGTTACCGTGTGTGGGGCGCGGGGGGATGGCGATGGTGAGCGATGGTTGTTGTTGGCCAACTTGAACCTCATCCTCTCGACGGGAATCGGGTCGACTGAATGTATTCTTCCATTAGCCTTTAGTCACCATGGTTCCCTTTGCCACGATGCTTTGCGCTTTTATGGCGTAAGAGGGGCCTGCCAATTTTTTTTTTTTTTTTTCCTTTTTGTTCAGATATATATATAAATATATATATATAGAGCGCATGCAGTTGCTATATATGTGGTGGTACACACCTCAAGCTGATGCATGGCCCCCTCGCACGCGTAGTCGAGATCATTGCACGACCGAGCGCCAGGGGCAGCCGCGGGAAATCGCGCGCGCGGCCCAGGAAAAATTAAACACGCTCTGCCCCCAAGAGGAGGTTCAATTCTAGTGATCGATGGTATCCCACCATGCAAGTTAGAGGAGGGCGGGCATTCATGTTGTGCTTTTAGGAGTTGGAGAGCCCATCAATGTTCTTGTTGGGGCGCACACTATTATTCCTTAATGGTGCAAATCCTTGTCGCCCTGGGGTCGGCTTCTTCCGGCCTTTCCAGCTGCTACCTGTCTGAGGAAAGGGACATTGGATTGGATTGCCTTATAGGAAGAGTGTGATGGATATGAGGGAGCTAATTAATTAATTAATTAATTAATTAACAGAGCGTTAATTATATATCGCAGCTGTCTACCATGGCCTCCTGCCTCTTTCCCTCTTGAGGAAGGTGCAAAGAACCAGCTCAAATGGCCTTTAGGATGGCGACTCTTCAATTCTTTGTCATGGACCAAGGGAGCTCAAGTTGTAGACGCGGTTAACCTCAAAGAGGGGATTCTTTCGCGAAAGCGCCAAGGGAGGCCAGGGTTACATCTTGAGGTTCTCCTCAGATACGAAGGCACCGACGGGGTGTGAACTGTGAACACTACTACTGAAATACAACATGCTAGATATTTTCCAGCCATCACGTGCATGCGACGACCTTTAGACTTGTGCGATGAACGCGTTCCCCCTCCGTGATGCTTGGGTACATGATCCCATGGCAATAAATATGCTTGCGAATAGGATGCTAGCCAGCAAGGCAGACAGCACCAAGGGATCGAGTACATGTAAGTCAATAAATACATGTTTCAAAAAATAATCAGGAAGCCATTAATTTATGATGAAAAGGGCGCAACCATGGCCATCAAATTAATGCCTTCTCTCTAGCCAGAATCAGTTACAGCAGGAGCATGTATAGCGTTAGTCAAAATGATCAAATTAAATGTAGAGAAATAATAATAATAATAATAATAATAATAATGACAATATTAAAATCAATGGGAAACAAACAGGAAATTAAGAACGGCAATACTATCAACTATATATAGGAACCTGATATACAAAATTCAAATTAAGAGTGATCTCCTCATCATCTTAGGCTAGCTCGTCTATTAACTGTGCATGCATGTTGACCGGAGAAAATGGCATGTTATATTTGATGACTAAAATTAATCTCGGGAAAAATATGGACTGCATTGCATCTAAATATATATTTTTTTATTTTTTATTTTTCTTTGGCAAGAATTTATTGGTCAACCTTTCCTTTTTAAAAAAGTATTCGGGTAAACTTTATTTGGTCACCTTTCTTTGTAGTACTACGTAAAATAGTCTTCTTCAAGATAACGAGAGAAGAGCGACCGTTTTTACTCTGCTTGCAACGGTCAGAAAAAACGGCTGTGATGGTAGAATGCAAGGTATTCCACAAGATCACGTTGCCTGAATTTTTGAAAACAAACGCTCGAATGTTTTGTAAACGCAATGCAAGATTCTCCGAGCCCAAGTCGTAAGCTATACGAATTTCCCAGACCTCGGTCAGTGATAGGTTTTAATTATCGTCGGTGCATTTGGATTAACTTCGATCTCTTCTTTATTGAAAAGCCACCTATTCAATTTGTATTAGATGACAGAGGTCACTTGGCGAAGGCGTGTAAAAAATAGGAAGGGCCAGCTGTATCTTAATCATGGTAGTTGTTGTCACAGGTCTTCAGCTGCCCTGAACTTACCCTTAGTATGTATGGAGGTCCTCTTCGAGCTGCCCAACGGTCAATGGTTTGTCACCAATTTTCAATATGATGGAAAGAGAAAAATTTTGATGGCATGAATGCCATTATCCGTCGATGTCATGAGGCCAGAATGATCATGAAAAGCTTTTGTACGCACGAAACTTCGTCAAGTTTGAATGATATTTCTACTATATCTTGGTAGTTTTACCAACCACGTAAAACGTGCTCCCTAATAAAATATATCAGAAGGTGTGATTCAATGCGAGAGCGTGTGGATGGGTTGGGCGAGCAATGCAAGAGTTGGCAAAGTTCTAGCCAAAAATAGTGAGGCCTAACTCGCGTCTGTCATGAGGCAGTACAACTTTTTCGGCTTAATTCAGCGTCAATAAACTATTTCCATGTTGGCTTATCCTCTACTTCTTGACATTAATTTCCAGGATCATTTTTGGACTGTACGTCTGGCTTCCAGGTTGCCCCTATATATATATATCTATATCGTCGGTGCGATACACTCACCAATCATAATGGAACTCTATCACGACTAAGAAGCATTTTGTTTTATGATTTCAATAAATGTTTTACTCTTGCCCGTTGTAATATATCCCACCTACTCAAAAAGAAACATATTCGAACCCTAATTAATTTCTAGGCGAAAATATACTTTTTGGTCCTTAGACTTTTACGTAAAATTTATTTTAGTCTCAAACTAATTTCAGTTGTTACTATTTAATTAATTAGTCACTTATACTTTAAGAACATTGATGATATGAAGGCTTTCTTCTATTAAAATATCAACTATTTTATCATTAATGTTAACTAGTTCATATAGTGAATCATTAGGAATACAACATTTTAAAACTTGAAGGAGTAACCTGCAGTAACAGCTGAAAGTTTAAGGATAGAAAGTATATTTAGGCATGCCAATTGTACCAAAGAAGATATTATATAAAGTTTCCTCATGATCAATAGTTGTGAAGGAGTTTGCTTCCATCCTCTATTTAAACTTTTAGGTGATATTCTATCAGATGTGAAGTCAAGTGAAACCAAACTTTTAAATTACAAATCCAAGTACGTAAGACATATCGACATCCTATTGTTGCAAGAAGGTGGCTTATCGCTACAAATGGTAATTTGGCCCTTTGCCTGAAGATCACTAATGCTAGAGGCGCTCGTTTGACGCCTATGAAAAATTTGTCCTGCCAGCACGTAGACCGAATTAATGACTGGTAGAAATTAGTATAATACACAGACAAAAATCGAATGTTGTTAACAAGCCAGCATTACATGAGTCTGAAGAACTTTCCATGTTCATGAGCGGCATGGCAAAACATTATCCTTGCATAAAATGTGTTGAGCCAAATGATAAAATATTTTCGACATGGGGAATAATTAGGAAAAGTGTGCTTTTCCCAAGGTAGTAAATAGTTTAATTTTAGTGCATCTCTTCCTTTCTTTTACCCTCCAGTCCTTCCTTTTTGTTTTGGTTGATGGCGTGCTTCTATTAGTTCTTAAGTATTTTATATTTTCAACCAGTAATAAATTATTCTTCATAGAACATCATGTGATCTTTGTATAGAATATCATGTGGTTCTTTGTATGAAGCAATACCTTTGTATGAAGCAATACCTTTGTATGAAGCAATACCTTCTTTAGGGTTGGTTTAATCTAATTTACAAGTTAAAAAAGGAGTTATTCTATTCAGACAAGCTGTAAGAATCTAGCAGAAGTGGATAATATGTCACTCCCCTTTTCACAAATCAATCATCACCTTAATGCAAGCATATATATATATATATATTGCAATGCTTTCTTTGGCATTTGATGCGGAAGTGAATGCGATACGTGGATGATATCAATATGCTTGAGAGAAAAGCGGTGTGGACAATTGGTTTTCTTTGTAGATTTTTGTATGATATAGTTGGATGGTTGTAATAACGTTTTCTTCCCCCTCCCCTTGCGCTATATATCATAACAGGAGAAAAGATAACAGCTGTTGTAATGCATTAATTATTTAGTATTATAACAATCCATTATAATGTATATTACAGCTGTTATTTGATTTACACATTTCGCTTGATAAAATATTATTAAAAATATTTTGTTTGGTATCAAATTTCCCTTCAGAACAGATATTAAGGTCTGAAAATATTGTTTTTCTAATCCAGCAAACATTGAAAGGAAAAAAATGAGATCCATACAAGACTTAATAGTACTACAGAATCGCATGTAGATTTTCATCCCTTTTTTTTCTGTTTATTTGTTGTGTAATTTTGCATGTCCTAAGATGGGGTGCAAAAGTAAACGTTGTAATTAAATTGATTGTATCGACTTGCTTAAGAAAAGAGCAGACTGTGAATGGTCAGTTTCTATATAGATTTTTGCATGGTATGATTTGATTTGATAATCACTCCAACTTTGCAGCTTCCAATTTCATTTATACCTCATTTGCATATTGCTTTGCCTCTTCCTAAAATTTTTCCTCTTGGTTGCATGATTTCTCATATAATTTTGAATGTTCTAGCTAGAGTGTTAAAACACAACAACTGGAAAGCAATATTGCTTACATAACTTTGTTTACTGCTTCATGGCAGGATAAATATTCATGGACGTCATCCATGTAATGCTGAAATGCTGCAGCTTAAAGACAGCGATAGTTCCGTAGACAATATTAATTAGTTTAATTTCTTGCGCCAGTGCTTAGCTTGTTGGATGCGTCATGCTAAGCCCCGGCCCCTTTGACTTGCAAAGAATTAAAAACGCAACCTATGGCTTTAATTAAAAAGCAATATCAGTAGACCACGGGATGAGATACCATGGTTAATTAGTAGCTCGTCTGGCTTCAGACGAGTAGTGGACTTGATTTCAATTTCTTTGACCATAAATTGACACCGGTTTGCAGCAGATATTTGCTACTTAATTTATAAACTTCAGGCTGCAGCAGTTGCAGTGGAGTTTTAATTGGCAGAAGTCTTCCGGGATGGAGAGAGCGGTGATAGGTCTGCATATGTTTTAAGCCAACTGCCATCCCACAAGTGGGGAGCCTTCGACGAGGTTTATTTTTTCTCACTTGCCAATTCATGAGCCAACAGACATGTACTAAAAGGCTAGAATCTTTATAATTAATTGCGATAAATTATATATATACTCCAGTCTGTTGAGTTAAGACTTCAACTAGACTTTGATGGTCTCATTCATTAATGTCACGTCAAAGTAGCTACAGAAAATGATGATAACCATATATAGTTCTTAATTAATTATTTGCATGAGTGGCTGCGGCACTTGAGCGTCCATAGATCGATGGTATAGACAAAGAGATAATGCCATAAAAAAACAAGGTATTATCCGAAAGGTGTCTTCTTCCTCAGCCGCACAGCGCCACCACGCTAAACCCTTATAATAATATCACCTCCAATGTCACAGTCTTCGTCACCTTGATTGATGTGTTGGGGGGCGTTTGGAGGTGAAGCTGTGAGAGGACGGGGACTGAAGCATTTATTAATCGATAACTCTTGTAGGGGATGGCGTGGCGAACATGGTACTCATAAAATAAATAAAAGGGTCAGTATGGGGATCAGCCATAATAATTCTGATTTCTAAAGAGCTGCTGCAAACGGAGCTCGCCTTTTCCGATTTAATGCTTCTAGCGTACGTGGGCCCTCACTTCCAAGCCAGCATCCCTCACAGTTCAAACCTGTACCTTTTGTCCCATTGGCTCCAAGTCCCCTTATCTCTTTGTATATAATTTATGGGTTAGTTGTTATATATATATACTATACAATTATAATGATAGCTACCAGCAAACAGAAGCAGCCTCTTCCCGTACTCGGATCCCCTCACCAAAGCCGGGCAAGTTGCAACGCACTGCGCGTGAGAGAGAGAGAGAGAGAGAGAGAGAGAGAGATTTATAAGCACAAGGTTTAAGCAACCCCGCAGTCCTGTTGAGTGTTGACAACTAGCCTGAGCTGAAAGTACTGTAGTCAATCGATATATAGTTATTATCCTAACAAAAATTAACAATATTCTGATTAGTACGTATATATAGTTTTAGATGGAAATAATATTGTTTCATTAATAGATGAAAATATAATGTGCAATTTATAAATTATCATATTTTTTATTTTATAATTTCTATTGTAATTGAATAAATATTATTTTTATAAAATTTCGATGCAGAACGTCTCATTGAAGTTCCTTATAGTGATGCTACTATATACAGAAGATATATATATATGCATGCATTTCCTTGCTTGAGTTCCCTTCAACCAGGGCCTACGTACCATTGTTTTTCACTCCATTCCTACACCCAACTCTTCGACTAAAAGAAAATGTTTGAATGCAATATATATGTTATCAAAGTATATACAGTAATTAATCTCAAATAGTAGGGCAAACTCTAACATATATTAATTCTATTTTTTGCTCAGAGGACAGGATATATGATACCAATATATCCAAGCTAATTAGACCTGCAGATATTTATTTTCATATTTTGAAATAGTACGCAAGATTTCAAAGTGCAAACAATCTTAATTAAGCCATTTCCGAGAGCAACTCAAGCGCTCGACTTAATAGCAGCTCGATTTAAGATATCAGACTATTAAAAAAAAAATAAATAAATAAATAAATACTTGGCGTTGTTAATTTGGATTAGTCCTTGTTGAGAGATCTATCTTTCAATGTCGACCGTCGGTTCGAACATCTAATTAAATTGATGAAACGAGACGGAGAAACTTAGCTCGATTTGCGTACACGCGCATACGCGTGGGTGCGTGCGTGGCGGACAGGGTGTTTGGAAGGTAGCGTTTTGGATTTGAGAGTTTTCAGGTCCAGGGGGAGTAGGCCGGGAAGAGGGCGCACGACCCGAGGGCAGGGCAGGGCGTGAGCGCAAATCATTATTACAAGCAGGCAGGCAGGCAGGCAGGGAGTGCGAGCCAAGCCAAGCCAAAGCCTAAGGGCGGGCAGCGAGAGGAGAAGAATTATCAAATGGGAGGAGGCCAGAGCGGCACCAATCGGGAGTAGTTGCTTAAGCTCTGGTTTCCTTAGAAACCAGTGCTTGCTCCCAGTTTTTTTTGCCCAACACGCTTGCATGTCCTCGACGAATCATTAGCTATTCCTTTTAGCAAGCCCATGGCATTGGTGCTTTATGTTTCCTAGCTAACATGTTGTTGCTTCGTATTGTCTTATTATTTTTTAAGAGACTAGCTGAGGGTAGAGACTATATCTATTATTATTGCCAATGTTTTGAAAATTGGATTCAACAACGAATTAGCTTAACATTTGAATTTAAAAACCAGATTGAACTGGTTGAAACCCAGCCGGTTCAATGGGTTTTTTCGATTTTTATCGGGTCATATAAAAGTTAACTTTAATAATAAAATCGGACCGGACTGATGACGTTCCCGGTTGGACCGGTCGGTCTGGTCTGGTTTTCAAAACATTGATTATTGCTATAAAAATTTATTCTTCAACTTAGAAGCGATGCATGTTGAAATTCGGATAGCGCTTTTTCGTTCGAGTAAACCTGCAAAACAGTCCTCACACAGAAATCACAGAGGATGATCCCTACAAAAGACCCTCCGATACCCAAGTCAATAAAGATTTTGAACAAATAGATGAGAAAAAAAAGACTCCAACAGAAGAATCTTCCTCTTTGGCATGATTTTTTAGGAGCAATGATCTTTGCTAGAGTTATTTTTTTGACTTAAATTGCCTTTAAGAGCGTACCTAAGTGGTTCTGGAACTTGATATTTGTACACTGCAAGGAGGTGAGCCATTACCTAATTTTTCGGACATGTTTTAGGAAGTTGGCATCGGATAAGGCCGGAATCCCAATAGTTACGGGGATTGGTAGTTAATGAAGCTATCTTGTTGATCATGGATGGAGTGCTGTATTTGACTTTCGTTTTCGTTTTGAGAGGCTTTTCCATGATTCTTGCGATCAGGATGGTTTATCCTTCGAGATATCCGACTTGATTTGAAGCAGCAATGGCGCTTACATTGAAGGGATGGGGATCAATCCCGGCGAGGTACTAAGATAGCTCGGTCCTACCGAGGTTTGGATATAGCTCGGCCTTTCTGAAGTACTGAGATAGCTCGACCAGATGGTTCAGCTCTGAAGTTCGACCAAATAGTTTGGCTCTGTAGCTTAATCTCAGTTCGGTCAGATAGTTTGGCTCAGTAGCTCGACTGAGTATATTTATTGATGCGATGATAATTTTTTTTCTACATATATATATATATATATATATATATATATATAGAGAGAGAGAGAGAGAGAGAGAGAGAGGTGTGGAAAAATACATCGAATCTATACGATTTATTAATGCATTTGTTGGAGAGAGCATATGAACCGTGAACGCTTTATTTAAACGTTTGTGAGAGAACAAGCAATCCACTTGTCGAGAAAATCTTTTACTTGCCGTGGTGATGTAAACCATGGATCTATTATAAGATTTATCTTAAAAAACTATGACAAGAGGAAATTGGTGCGAAGCATCAATATTTGCCATGCGAGTCTGCTCCAAATTAAGTCACATTTAATGCGGGGAGGGCCCGTGGGATCGTTGCCTCCTAGCTAGTACTAGCATTTTTAATTTTAAAAATGGTTTATATATTTGTATTAAGCCATGCTTGTTAAATAGATCAATTGTGTACGGCTATATTGGCAGAATTATGTGGCTTTGGACTATTCTACCATAATTATCAAATATTTTTTTTATAAAAAAAAGGTAATAGAGGAAGTACCTACTGACTATTTTTAATAATATTTGATGATCATGTAACAATAATTCTTTTATTATTATTATTATTATTTTAAGAGGATCATGCTGCAGCTATTAAGGCACGTTTGGCATGGATTATCAGAATGAAGGTTATTTTCATAGTTTTTTATTTTTTTAAGAGCATTCAATATAATATTATTTTTTTTAAAAAACGAATAACTTTCTTTTTTTTTTTCAAATTATTATTCTAAAAAATAAATTAACAAAATTAATTAAGATAAAAATGATTAAAAGATGAAAATAGAATGAAATATCATACTAATAAAGTATTAAATAATTTCACTATTCGCTCTCATCTCATCTTGTTTTATATTAAAAACAAAAATAAAATGTGAATGATATTTTTACAACTTTGATCCCATACCAAATATATTTATTCAAACATATAAATATTTCTAATATTTTACTTTCTGTTCATGAATATAAGAAGTATAATTAATATAATTTTTTATATATCTTAAAATTTATATAAAAAATATTATTTCTATGATTTCGATATTTATTTTTTTTTAATCCCACGTCAAACACACATAATGATCACAAGAATGATGGGCTGCAGGGAAAAAATTGAAAACACGCGCACACGTGTGACGAGTTTAAGAGTTATGATTATTAGTTTGCCTGAATGTTAATGATGGCGATAAGTTTCACTTCAAAGTCACGATTTGCGGTTGTTTTCCATCGCCATGTGGTGTGAAGTGGGCTTGCTGACACCTATAAAATTCCATTTCACTTCTTTGACCAGCCAGGAATTACAAATTAAGGTCAAGCTTCAAACCATGAGAAATGAGAGGCAGGAGACCTTGGAGTCACTCTCACCCGTACGGACTGGACTTAAAATGATGCTAATGAACATGATTAGACCAATAACTCCGAGTCTAAGACTCTAAACCAAGCTATAATCCCAGCAGTGTAAAACATCCTGCCGCAGTTTCAATACCATCGCTTGCCCTGCAGGCTCTGTGAAATTCCATGTGGGAAACATCATATTGTTTTAAGCAAGTATTTTCATGTAAATATTTATTGAATAAATTAATCAACATTTAGAATTTTCACTTTTAAGGTAAATTATTTATTTAAGAATATAAGATTAACAGAGCATGACGTTTCATTCTCATTATTATAGAAAGTTGACTTCTCCCCCCCTTCAAACAATCCTAATTAAAGAGATGGTGCTCCCATGGTCGTTCTCAAATGAAAACAAAAGAAGAGTTCATAAATTGCTTTAATATAGACAGGTGATGCTTTTTTTTTTTTTTTTTTGGAACCCAAATAATGAGAGTAGTTGGGCCACCTTGGCTCCCGGAAGTCTTGAAGAAGCAGTTCATGTTTATTAAGAAAAGATTCATGTGAATTAGTAGTTTTGAGAGGCAACAGCCTGAACACCACTAGTTATGCGTAAGGTGATGAGAGAGTTTAATATGGGAATTAATGCATGTCTGGCTTTAGATAAATCTCACAAAGAGTCAACTTTCTGCATGTAGTCCACGGATTCGATCCAATAGATGACACCCGAGTAGGCAATGGTTTTCGTCAGCAAGCATCTCATTAATAATAATCCTTAGTTGATGCTAATAGGTGTGGCTAGTTTAACGTTACGGCAATCAGGAATATAGTGCGCCATGACGGCATAACCTGTTAGTGATACATAGGACAACTGAAAATTTTGTTCTCAGCTCAAATTTATGTGGTACTGGCATCATCTATATATAGATATAATACAGATCAATTACTCTACGTACACTGATTTATTTTCTCTTCTTCTTTGGATCGAGAGTGTTTGTCTTCATCAATCGATCAATCACAAGATTAATCGTGGAAAGCTTACAGGTCCAAACCTCCTTGTCTTGTTCTCGGGGAAAGATTAATAAATGGTTCTTTATCATATCACAATTATGATCAACTTAAACCGTTTGGTCAACATGCGATTTAGCTACATATAGTGTAGCTTTCGTTTCACAGTTATGGTCCCTTTAATTATTGTTTAATTCACACCTTACATATAAAAGGATAATTTGTATTAGAACTAGCAATGACGGCACTTCGAAGATGAGGACATCAACAAACTGGTGGAGGCGGCTGGGCCCGAGTATGAACAAAAGTTGGAATCGTCTAGCTTCAGGTCATGTTCTGTTCTAGCTTGTTGTTCGACGTATTTGTCTGTGTTTGTTGAGAGCTTTCTATGAATGAGAGTACCAAACCCCTAAGCTTACCAACCACATATTACTCTCAACAGATGGATTACTTCTGAGACATTAGTTTAATCACTTTACGTAAGATTTTTAAAAAGCGTGGCCAGCTATCTATCTGTGGGCAGGAGAGGCAGGCAAGCATCTTCACCATTGCATGCTATACCTTGATGCCACGCGTTGCCTTTGGAAACTTGTTCAACCATGCGTGAAATCTTTAACCAGAACGACCGTATCACACAGCCAGCGGAGAACTAATTTGAACTTTGAAATGAGATGGCCTATGTTGAAATGAAAGGTTTGGGAGCCTTTGTGTGGCACTGACTTCGTCTTCTTCGTCCACAGGCATGTCTCTTTTAGTTGAAGCTGACTTTTTTCATAACTGGGTGTCCAGTCCCGTATACGCTACTACCTGCATTGGCTTTGGCTTCATTTTTTTTCAACATCAAGTGAAAGCGATCAAGTAGTCATACACGGCTTTCCTTTTCCGTTTCCATCCATTACCTGCTATTCAAACGCGTTTTTGGTGTGGTCAAACCATTGTAGGTCATTTTCGAATCAAAATTCAAATCCCGTGATTTTGAACAAAAGAACCGTGAAAAAATAAACTAAAGAGAAATGGTGGACAAAATCACCAACCTTCCATGTTTGGCAAACCAAAAAAAAAAAATTAAAATAATAATAATAATAAAATATTAGACCTCTTTCACCAAGGTTAATATTATTTACACACAGATTATCTATACCGTGATCCAACCCCTCCAGTTTTTGCAATTTATATTTCCTCCAACCGACTTCGTGAGGCTGCCAACTGGCTCAAGTTGATGATTTATAGTCACGGAGCGTTGATACCAACGACATAAGAGTATGAATCCTAGTTTCTGCACCCCCAGCTCCCACACACATAAAAATTTTAAAATAATAATAATAAAAAAACTAAAGCTGAATATCAGGACAGGATTGAGCTCTGAATAACAGATCATCTGGTCTCCGGACAAATATCACTCAACATGCATCTCTGTTATCAAATACTTAACAGATTTATTGCATCAAAAGAGACAAGAAATATATATCACAAGCTATAGTCTATTGAGACCTCTTAAGAACAATTGCAAATTAACACCCAAAATTCCTTGTTCTCATGGTCAACTTGGTCCTCTATAATAATAAAAAAATGGAACCATGGACATAGCACAAAATAATAAGAATCTGTCACACTACACAAGCAGAAGTTCACTTGGAAATTATCATTCCCTCTGAGAGCAGGAAATTGATCTCACACCAAGATCAGCATCCTACGTGGCAAGATTCCAAATCTTCAACTTGTTTGGCAAAGCGAATGGGAGAAGGCATTAGAACATTGATGCATTGGGAGACCTCCACCAGAAACATCGACCTCCTAAAAGCATAGTATGCAAGCATAAGCATCAGCTTACAAAGAATTTAAATGTTAAAAATACGAATGTGACGCAGCATGCTGAATGCATTCTCAGGCCCAACGTTTGATCCAATGTTCGTTTTTACATTACATGCAAGTTGACATTAGTTTGACACAACGAAATTGACATTTGATGCATTTTATGTGAGGATGCAATAGAAACACTGATTCTGAAATATTTCATGTTTCCCAGATGAAATAGGTACTTAAATGGAGTAAGACTCCATGCATGATTATTAAAAATAAAGATGAGTTCTACCTACAAAATTGTGTAAATGAAATCACCTATACTAATATTGCAGCCATACGTTTAAATCTTCGTCAAAGCTCCGAAACTACAAAACCAATAATTTTAAATTTCACTTAATATACCTCAACCAACCTATGGGGCCACATGTGAATGCATGCATACAAGGAAAATTCATGTTATCATATTATTTTCTGCTCATTTTTTTCATTTCAAATAATATTTTATCAATGCTAAACTAGGGCTTTTGCAGGTGTTGAGAAAGTTGTAGGCTTGAGTTTGTTGTTGCAAGAAATTCAGGAGAACTTGTATTTCAAAGTTGGAGAGATTTTGGGTGAGAGGTTCAGGAGAATTGAGGAAAATTTGTGAAGTAGATATGGTTTAAATACTAAATTTATAAATTTCAAATTTGTAATTTCAAACTTGGTGTTGTGGACTCGACATGAATCAAAAAAATGGAGTAGATGCCCTTTATTTGCATGGATGTATGTAACCTAGACAATCATTCACAAAGTTTTCCACAGTCTTTTTCTTTACACAAATTTGTCAATACATGACTACTATGACAACAGATTTGTGATACCGAAAGTAAGTCATTTATAATCAAGATATTCAAATTTATCTGCATAAATTCAGAATGAAAAAGCTGATTGGTGTTAATGGTTTCAACATTTCTAAGCTTAGGATTGATGTTATAAACATGGTGAATCTTACATCAAACTAAATCAGTCCTGAGAAGAGTTCTAGAAATAGTTTTGGAGGAACAATGGGAAATGTAGATAGAAATATCATTCTCAGACCAAATTTCAGCCCAAATAGTAATAATACATCAAACCAAGAAAATGGTATTTAGAATTATCTCCAAACAACCGAAAGGAGTTCAAAGAAATGATTATTAGTAGTGAACAATTCTATTCGATGAGTTCTCCTTTGATGCAAGAGGTATGCACCACATTAGTGTGGCATTGAACCAGCATTCAGCTCTTGCTGCATCTAAAATTCTCACATAGTGGGCAAGTGCCACTCAAGTGGGGTGAATGTATTTAATACTAAAGTATTTGAAAATATAAATAAGCTGAAAACTGATGCTACAAATGTTCTTAATATGTGCATCAGTTTTTCACTAGCCTTCAAAGAAAACAACAAAACAAATAGAACAGAAGGGAATAGTGGAAAGGGACATGATAGTCTACCAACATAGGATGAATTTGAGCATGAGGAGATACCTGAGCAGTAGCTAGCGATGAAACCCAATCTGATTCATGTGTTGGAAGAAGACCCAATGTATTCAGCTTTCAAACATGAAAGAAAATCATGAGATCAAGAATGAAATACAAACACTCAAGTTAAATTGATAGGAGTAGTGCATCAACATTATAGTTAGCTCAACTTACCTTCCACACACCCGAAGCCAGACCAACCAAGGGCAATAAATAGCAACTTGAGCGCAAGAATATATACTTTTGAATCTTTACATGGTTCAAAAACTGCAAGAAAAAATAGCACAAATGTGCAAGACTTAAGACATTATACATCTTCACTCACAAAAAAAGGGGAAAGGTGCATCTTAACCAATGGTGCAACATAGGATAACACAATTGGACAAAAGAGAATAAATAATTTCATTGCACCATAAGTTGCCTATTTTGTCAATTGAAATGAATGCATGCAATGGTCAAGAATGTCATGGTCCTTACAAGAGCATTTAGAATGTCATAGTCTTTCCAAGAGTATTTAATGCCTGGCTAAATTCCCCCTTCATACAAGAACAACATAAGTTTTCAGCCAAGCTAAGCATGTCGCATCCCTATTTTGGGATCTGATGAATGGAGATGAATAGCCAAGCATATATGCTTGCAGTCTGCACAATTCACCACATAAACTTGACAGGAAACCAATGCTGGAAGTACTTCTCTAAAGGAAAAAAAGGTTGCATCATCTTTGGCTAATGTACAAGCCATTGTATGATCGAAATATTATTTTGAGAACTTGATGCAAGATTTTGGTGAAATGAACTACATTGCTCTTAGTCATATAATGTTGTAACAGGTTGATTACTTGCACCTTTTTAATGGAAGTGTTATCACAATTATTTTATTTGTATTTTTATTTGATACCATCATGCCTTTAATATTCTAAATATCAAGTCCTGATTAAGAAAACATGATTAAGTGTTTCCTCCTTGAGGTCATGTACAAGAAAATGTTTTCTGTATCCTGTAGTGCTTTATTATGTGTAAAACCACACAACTAATTGTATAATATCCTTTCCTTACCTATGGAAATTATGAGTTCAAATAATTTTTTCCTTACCAATCCACACTCCTCCCCCACCGGGGCCAAAAAAAAAAAAACACAAAAGAAAAGAAAACCTTATTCTACACAGATATTTCAATAAGAACATGCATTGCAGTTCTGAAAATCTAAGTAAATTATAATTGCAACAGATTTATCACTACATGTCATAGATTATCCACAAATTAATCAAATTATAACTTACAAGCCAGATTCCTAGTAATTTCCATGTATAATTAAATGGCTTAATTTGAAATTTTGTGTATCTTAGAATTGAATTTTATTTTCCTTCATCTTACGGAAAATATGTACACAACAATACTACTGCTGTTTGTGTAATGATTGAATATTTGTTCGTATGATCAGTTATTTTTCCTATTAAAAGATTAACAAAAATGTTGAGAACAAATCTAACAGACCAAGATAATTAAAGCCTCTTATCAATGGGACTAATGTTTAGGGTTGTGCAGAACATAACTATTTGACTAATCAATTGTGACTCAACCATGGTCCCAAGCTCAGGCAAAGGAGAAGGGTTGCATTAGGTAGCTGACAGCCAACGTAAAACTCCGTCAGATCCCTTAAAATATGAATCTACTAAATTAAACTGTGAGAAGAGCTAGAACGTTCCCATTAAGAGACGCATTGCATCTGCTTCCAGATGTTTCAAAAAATGAGCAAGAAGCATCGTACCGGCACCCAGGTGCAGTGATAAGTGAGCAAGGGTTCATGCACTACGGACGAGTACGGATAAAGAAGTTAGTCTATGATAATCAACTTAGAATAGCAACTTGGAACATAGAAACCCTAATAGGTAAAGCAATGAGATAGTTGATACTATGATTAGGATAAAAGTAAATATAATATGCTTACAAGAGACTAAATGGGTAGATGAAAGATCTAAAGAAATAGAGAATACAGGATATAAATTATATTACACTAAAAATAAAAATAAATATGGAGTAGGAATAATTGTAGATAAGAATTTTAAGGAATATATTGTTAAGGTAACTAGGAAAAGAGATAGGATTATATCACTAAAACTTATAATTGAGAATAATATAATTAACATAATTAGTGCATATGCACCACAAGTAGGATTAGACCAACAAACTAAGACAATTTTGGAAAGACATAGATGAAGTAATGCAAGAAATACTAGAAGAAGAAAAAAGATATATTTGGAAGGAGATTTTAATGGATATATAGGTAAACAGAAGAATGGATATAAAATGGTATATGAAGGATATGGATTTGAAGATAGAGGAATGAAGTCGGCGTGAGCTTATTAGATTTTGTAGTGGCATATAATCTAACAATAGCAAACACTTATTTCAAATAAAGAGACAAACATTTAATAATATTTAAAAGTGGATCTAATAAAAGTCAAATAGACTTTTTCTTAATTAGGAAGATAGATAAAATAACATGCAAAACTGTAAAGTTATTATAGGAGAAAGTTTAACTTTACAACATAAATAATGGTAGTAGACATATGGATAAAAATAAAATCTAGAGTAAAACGTAAAACTATTAATCTAAAAATTAAATGATGAAATTTGAAAGAAAAAAAACTAGAATTATTTAAAGAAAAGTTAGTAAGAGAAATGACTATGAATATAAATAGTGATCCCAATTTAATGTGAAAAAAAGCAACTAAATGCATAAAAAAATAGCAAAAGAAGTTCTAGAAGAATCAAAAAGAGTGAACTAGTAGGAAAAAAAACTTGGTGGAGTTCAAGCTGCCATAAAGCTTAAAAGAACAAACTATAAAATTTGGTAAGAAGTTAGGAATGAAGAATGTCTTAAAAGTATAGGAATGCAAAGAAAGAAACTAAAAAAGCAGTAAGTAATGCTAAACTTAAAGCCTATGATGATTTATATAATAAACTAAATACAAGAAAAAAAAAGATGAAAATACTATATATAATTAGCAAAACTAAGAGAAAATAAAATAAAAGATCTTGATATATTAAATATATTAAGGATGAAGATGAATGAGTCTTAATAAAAAAAGAAGAGATAAAAAAATGATGAAAAAAATATTTTAAAAAATTATTAAATAAAAATAATTTAATAAATTTAAGGGTAGAAGGATGTGATAACCTATGAGTAACAAATGAATATAAATTTTTTCGTAGATTTAGCATGCTTGATGTTAAAAAGGATTTGAGTAAAATGAAAAATGCAAAGGCATTAAGACCAGATTCGATCCCTATTGAGGTTTGAAAAGGTTTAGGAGAAATTGAAGTTATGTGGTTAACCAATTTATTTAATAGGATTGTAGCAACTAAAAAATGCCGGATGATTGAAGAAAAAGTATATTAATACCCATATACAAAATAAAGAAGATATTCAAAACTGAGCAAATTATAGAGGGATTAAGCTAATGAGTCATACAATGAATTTCTGAAGAAAGTAATAGAAAATCGAATAAGAGCTAAAACTTTGGTGTCAAATAATCAATTTAGATTTATGCCTGAAAGATCGACTATGAAGGCTATTTATTTATTAAGAATATTGATGTAGAGGTATAGGGAAAAGAAAAAAGACTTTCATATAGTTTCTATTGATTTAGAGAAAGCATATGATAAAGTACCTAGAGAAATAATATGATTAATGTTAGAGAAAAGAATTACCGAAAGGTACATAAATTGATAAAAGATATGTATGATAGAGCAATAACTATTGTTAAAACAATAATAGAAGAAACTAGTGAGTTTTCAATTATGTAGGTTTACATCGAGGATCTACCTTAAGTCCGTATCTTTTTGTATTAGTTATAAATGAATTAATCAAATATATTCAAAATGATATCCTATGGTGTATGTTATTTGCAGATGATATAGTGTTGATTGATGAAACTAAATCTGGAGTAAATGCTAAACTAGAGATTTGGAGAGAGACTTTAGAATCTAAAGGTTTTAAGATTAGTAGAACTAAAACTGAATGCATGAAATTTAATTTTAGTAGGAGTAGAAATATAAATGAAGAAACAGTAAAGATTGCAAGCCAAAAGATATCAAGGAGTGAAAAATTTAGGTATTTGAAATCAATTATCCAGCAAGAAGGTAAAATACGTAAAGATGTGAATCATAGAATTAAAGCATGATGGATTAAGTAGAGGAGTGCTTCAGGAGTATTATATGATCGACGCATCCCATTAAAATTAAAAAAAATTCTATAAAACTGCTATTAAGCCAGCTATGCTATATGGAACAAAGTGTTGAGCAATATTGAAACAATATGTGAATAAATTAAGTATAACAAAATGTGTATGTTAAGATGAATATATGGTAAACTTTAAAAGATATAATTAAAAACAAACATATAAGAGAAATGATAGGAGTAGCCCCAATGGAAGATAAAATGAGAGAAAATCAATTGCGGTGATTTGGACATATACAACGTAGACTTTTAGATGCTCCAGTTAGAAAGAGTGATCTTTTAACAATCCATGATAAGGATAGATGTAGACCTAAACTAACATGGCTAGAAATAATAAAAAAAGATATAACTATTTATAATTTGAATATCGATTGGGTCCTGAATAGAGCAGAGTGGAGGAAGCAGATTCATGTAGCCGACCCCATGTAGTTTGGAAAAGGCTTAGATGAGTTGAGTTGAGTTGAATTGTGACTCAACCATGAATGCATATTCCTACCAAGCATCAACTTTCCTCTTTTTGTTTGACCCTTCCATGAGTATAGGGTATCCAAGGGTTCATCTTTCATCACATGGGATTCATAACCAATAAAGGATGTTTCTGTACTTATCAAATAATCTATCAGGTAATATGACAGGTCCTTATTTTTGACTGAAGGTTATTTGGACCAAGAGCTTCACACTGATTTGTTAAGGGTTAACAGATTCTACACATCATATTTAGATGATATAACTTTTCTGCTTTAAATCTTAAGAGCAAAATGCAGAAGTGTTTGAAAATACACCAGTATTCCCGAATTGAGAGTCTGAATGCAACAATTTATCATTGATTTCAGAGTTAAAAAACATTTAAAGAAAAACAATGATAATCTAATCAATGTGGCAAAGATGCACACCATATGAAGTCAACTCAACATTGAAATTGAAAACCTTGCTTCAAATGATAGTAATAACCTAAGAAAAAGAAAAGTAACTATTGTACCTTACTTTTTCCAACACCTTGAAGGGTGCTTATTGGCTGTCAAAGAGCAGAGAATGTAATGACAATACTGAACAAGTGGACCATGCTTCCAACCATACACATCATGAAGCCTATCATTAACAAGTTCTTCAAAGGGGCTTGAGCCACATCCCAAGCTTTCTTCTGTGGAGAAATAGATCAAAATGATGGATATAGATATTAAAAAGTAGTGGAGCCCAAGCATGTAATGGAATTAGTGCAATAATAATGCAAATTAAAACATGAAAGACAATTTGATTGCAGGACGAAAATATAAAAACCAAAGACAGAGCACGTGCTTTGTCATGCCATGCAGTGTCAAAAAGAGAAAAAAAGAAAAAGAATTCTTATTTTGATAGTAATGTACAGAGCCCACAGCTGGTTCAATCAGAGCCAGCATGCGCCCAGTGACAACTCACTATTGGGTGCCAATACTTGCCCAACTCAGACCAACACAAACAGATACCTGAAACTGTTTCTTTCCCTTTGTATTTTCGGTTTCGCATTTTTTTTTCATATGTTCCTACTTTTGTTTTATTATCCTTTTACTTTCCATATGTTTTTTTTTCTTTGCACATATGTGCGTGTATTTGTGTTGAATTTTCTATATATTCTACCCTTTGTTCGCTGCATTGTCTTCTCATTTTTATTTTTTCCAGTATCTACTCTGCATGTTTCTTTTTTTCTTTCTCCTTTTCCTTTTCCAATGCGCCTGTCTTTTTTTTTTGGATAAATACAAATCGGGTTGGATAACTAACACTCAAGCCAAATATCAATATGGTCTGTCATTTATGACCCCAATTTTTTTTAGTTTATTTATTTGATTTTGGAATGAGCGGGATTGAATAGCTATCACCTACGTTAGACATCAATCTAACAGCTGAAATTTATGAACAAGATTCTACATAAGACGGAAACATTTTTAACCCAAAACAGTTGAAGACCTAATCGGATCATAACGCAATCAATCACGGGAGAATTGAATGATGTTTCAATCAATTCTTTATCAGATATAAGAAAAGGGCTGTAAATTTCCAAACAATTCTTTTTGAGTACAAAATTTAAAAACAATTCCAGAACAATGAATAATGATTTTGATAACAAATTGCAAGGAAAGAAAAAAAAAATAAAAGAAAAACCTAATCAAAACCCTAACTCTGGTATCAAGAAAGAGAAACCTATCGATCACGAAACACGTACGCGAAAAAAAGAAGGGCTAATCGAGTACCTGCGACTCGCACGCCGCCTCCGCCTCCTTCTATTGCCTTCATTCGCGTAGTCCTGCACGAAGACGGAAAGCTCCACTTCTTCGTAAAGATTGCTAGAAATTTAGAACTATGAAGAGGTGAAGTTGATGAATGGTACGGGATCATGAGACGACCGATTGATACAGAGAGGTTCTGGAAAGCCCGGGGAAGACGAAGTCTCGGGGAATTCCACCGCCCGTCTCCGAGCCGGGCCTTGCCCTTCTCCGTAGCCACCTCTCCACTTGAGCTGGGGTTTGGACCCCTGCTGCAACCCAATCCCAACCCGGTGATTACTTGTGAGGACCAGACCCAGGTTTGCACCGATCGAAAACGTTATCATATAATGGATCGTTATTTTTATAAAACCTAACCCATTTGACAAATTAGGTCAGATCAAGTTGGGGAAATAGACTGGTTTAGGTTAGACAAATTGTTCCCAGGTTTTTCTAGATCGAGGATCTTCTAATAGAAATTAGTTGAACTCTATAAAGTTATGGTGTTACTATCAAAATGTGATAAATATACGCATTATAACCAGTTATTTTAGATATATATATATATAATAACAATAACAGCCAAGAGTTAATTTTTTTCTACTAGTTGTATTTATATGCACATTTAAAATATTATACTTACATGAATCCTTAAAAAATATGTGTTTTGGGCTTGCTATCATATTGAGTTAGGGAGCTACTTGAGTTAAGAAAAAGCCTTTCTATATCGTTTTTTATGTATAATAATTTGCATCGGATGCAATGGTTCGTTCTTGTATAGGTTCGCACCAATACGTCTACTTGTGAATTTTGCAATACAGATACGCGAGTTTATGCGTTGATAAATTATTATGTCTGATACAGATTGATGACGCCAAGTCACCTCCTTCGAACGTCGGGGAAAACGGACGTCTCGCTCCGGGAAATCCTGCAAGAAAAGTCCCCGGGGACCGGTGGCACCGGTGGGGACCCTCCGACGATCAAGTCAGTGGCTTGGGTTCAGACAAAGAACCACCCCCGCGAAAAGAAGCTGAGGCAGTTAGGGTTTTAGCTGGGAGGAAGAAAGCTCAGAAAAAACCAGAATTCGGATCCCACTTACAGCGTGAATGTGTGTCCTTTATACCTGTCTGAATGCAGTGACTTGCAGCCTTGGAAGGTCTTCGTCGTATCGTCATCGGTGGATGTGACCGGGCGCCGTTGCTGGAGGTAACGAGTCGTACACCCTAGCAAGGTATGGTGGCGCACAGAGGCATGCAACGAGCCAAACGTCGTTATGAGGCATGGCCCCCCGTACTGGGGCACAATCACGGAGGTACTGGGTGGCATGCTGCGGCAAGGCATGGTCACGCACAGGGGCATGCAACACGCCAAACATCGTTATGAGGCATGGCCCTCCGTACCGGAGCACAATCACGGAAGCGCCGAATGGTACGCTACGGCAAGGCACAGCCATGGGTTGAAAATCATGTGTGAGCACCGCGCATCGGCGGTCGAGTAGTGTGTTGACGATGCACCCCGAGGCCGGTAGGGGCCCCGGGGTTAAGGTATGATGGCCCCACCCCCGACCCCGAGGGGGTGCCGGAGATGGGGAAATGACGATGCACCTCGAGGCCGATAGGGGCCCCGGGGTTAAGGTATGATGGCTCCACCCCCGACCCGAGGGGGTGCCGGAGATGGGGAAATGACGATGCACCTCGAGGCCGGTAGGGGCCCCGGGGTTAAGGTATGATGGCCCCCCCGACCCCGAGGGGTGCTGGAGATGGAGAAATGACGATGCACCCGAGGCCGGTAGGGGCCCCGGGGTTAAGGTATGATGGCCCCACCCCCGACCCCAAGGGGGTGCCGGAGATGGGGAAATGACGATGCACCCGAGGCCGGTAGGGGCCCCGGGGTTAAGGTATGATGGCCCCACCCCCGACCCCGAGGGGTGCCGAGATGGGGAAATGACGATGCACCCGAGGCCGGTAGGGGCCCCGGGGTTAAGGTATGATGGCCCCACCCCCGACCCCGAGGGGGTGCCGGAGATGGGGAAATGACGATGCACCCCGAGGCCGGTAGGGGCCCCGGGGTTAAGGTATGATGGCCCCACCCCCGACCCCGAGGGGGTGCCGAGATGGGGAAATGACGATGCACCCCGAGGCCGGTAGGGGCCCCGGGGTTAAGGTATGATGGCCCCACCCCGACCCCGAGGGGTGCCGGGATGGGGAAATGAGATGCACCCCGAGGCCGGTAGGGGCCCCGGGGTTAAGGTATGATTTCCCCACCCCCGACCCCGAGGGGGTGCCGGAGATGGGGAAATGACGATGCACCCCGAGGCCGGTAGGGGCCCCGGGGTTAAGGTATGATTTCCCCACCCCCGACCCCGAGGGGGTGCCGGGATGGGGAAATGACGATGCACCCCGAGGCCGGTAGGGGCCCCGGGGTTAAGGTATGATGGCCCCGCCCCGACCCCGAGGGGGTGCCGGGATGGGGAAATGACGATGCACCCCGAGGCCGGTAGGGGCCCCGGGGTTAAGGTATGATTTCCCCACTCCCGACCCCGAGGGGGTGCCGGGATGGGGAAATGAGATGCACCCCGAGGCCGGTAGGGGCCCCGGGGTTAAGGTATGATGGCCCCACCCCCGACCCCGAGGGGGTGCCGAGATGGGGAAATGACGATGCACCCCGAGGCCGGTAGGGGCCCCGGGTTAAGGTATGATGGCCCCACCCCCGACCCCGAGGGGGTGCCGGATGGGGAAATGACGATGCACCCCGAGGCCGGTAGGGGCCCCGGGGTTAAGGTATGATGGCCCCCCCGACCCCGAGGGGGTGCCGGGATGGGGAAATGAGGATGCACCCCGAGGCCGGTAGGGGCCCCGGGGTTAAGGTATGATTTCCCCACTCCCGACCCCGAGGGGGTGCCGGGATGGGGAAATGAGATGCACCCCGAGGCCGGTAGGGGCCCCGGGGTTAAGGTATGATTTCCCCACCCCCGACCCCGAGGGGGTGCCGGGATGGGGAAATGAGATGCACCCCGAGGCCGGTAGGGGCCCCGGGGTTAAGGTATGATTTCCCCGCCCCGACCCCGAGGGGGTGCCGGGATGGGGAAATGAGATGCACCCCGAGGCCGGTAGGGGCCCCGGGGTTAAGGTATGATTTCCCCGCTCCCGACCCCGAGGGGGTGCCGGGATGGGGAAATGAGATGCACCCCGAGGCCGGTAGGGGCCCCGGGGTTAAGGTATGATTTCCCCACTCCCGACCCCGAGGGGGTGCCGGGATGGGGAAATGAGATGCACCCCGAGGCCGGTAGGGGCCCCGGGGTTAAGGTATGATTTCCCCGCCCCCGACCCCGAGGGGGTGCCGGGGTGGGGGAAACGACGGTGATCACCGTTGCCTTTGCTGACGGCGTTGGGATCAGTCATATCAGATGCCCCCTCGCCCCTGGGGCGAAGCGGGTCCCGCCGCTAGGCCCAAGGGGCGTTCTCCACGTGGCTGATCCCTAGCCTTGCTCTTCATGCGGACGGTACGGGGATGTGAGAGACGGCCTTCCGTACCACGACAGCCACGATCGCCCTCGAAAGTGAGGATCAGCTCTTCGAAGTCCGCGCGAAAAGGCGCGTAATGATTTCTTCTCATTATGGCAACATCAGAGGGGGCCCCACCATCGGGTGGGGGTGCACCGCGCCACGCGCCGGGGCACTCATCGAGGCAAGCCGGCGTATGGTGAAGGGCCGCGTGGCCGACGGGACGTGGCGGGACGTTTTGAAAATCCAATAAAGCCAGGCGAGGGGGGGATGAACCGCCACCACACCACCTT
The DNA here is from genome assembly GCA_900491605.1 of Calamus simplicifolius. Lineage (NCBI taxonomy): Eukaryota > Viridiplantae > Streptophyta > Magnoliopsida > Arecales > Arecaceae > Calamus > Calamus simplicifolius. Next base: position 71,881 of record UESW01001709.1, on the reverse strand, counting down.
CATCGTCATCCTCCTCATTTGCTCTCTCTGGGCTCCTGCAATCCCGCGAGCTCGCGTTCAGTTCTTGTTTTCCCAGGTCAGCTCTTTCGTCTTTTTCTTCTTCTTCATGAGTCTACCTTCTTGGACCTCGGAGGACGGTTCTGAGGACCGTCCTTCTGCGAGGCTCCAAACTCCTTCTCCCTCTCCTCCGATTGAGTGGTCCTCTGATCCAGAGGACCACGTCCCTTTGGCCCGGCGACGGGCCGCTGGCGGAGCCATCGGCGGAGCTCCCTTGAGGGGCCGCCAGCCGGGGGTTGGGACCTCCTCGAGGGTGGAGGAATCCCCAGAGGGGGTGGCCTCCTCGATAACGCGATCGGATCTGGAAAGGATCCGGGCCCGTTATCGGATCCCTCAGAGATCGACCTTTTTCTACCGACCCCTGACGACCGGGTCGTCTCCTCCCGGCCCGGTCGCGTTGCTTCTATGAGGTCTGCCTACAGGTGGGCCTCCGTCCTCCTTTTCACCCTTTTTTCATCACACTTCTTGATTTCTTTTCTCTGACCCCCTCCCAACTAGTCCCGAACTCCTGTCGGGTCATTAGTGCGTTCGTTATCCTTTGTCATCGCCTAGGTATTGTTCCTAGGGTCAGTCTTTTCCGCAACTTTTATTCTCTTCGGGCCCAGAAGGGATGGTGGGTGTTTCAGCCCCGTCCCAATAGGGTCCTTAAACTTCTCTTGCCCTCGTCAATTAAGGGGTGGAAACCCCGTTTCTTTTTTGCTAATGTGGACCAAGTTCGGTCCCGGTGGGGGGACCCCGACCTCCGAGGGAATGTTGCGGCCGTTCTGCCTGGGGATCGAGAGGCGATGGGAGTACTGCTGACCGCCGAGATCCCCCGGTACACCCTACTGTTAGGGGAGGAAAACTTCGAACAGGCAGGCCTCGTCTCCCATCGGGGTAAGTCCTTTTCCCACTTAGCTAGAAATCCCGCCCTTTTCTTTCTTTCTTTTTCTTTTTCTTTTTTTTTTTTTTTTTTTTATAGCTTTGAAAACTTGACTTTATGTTGCGCAGCGATGAAGATCCCAACCGCGAAAGTGGTGAAGGCCGCTAAGAAAAGGGCCCGAGAAGGGCCGCCCCGGGACCAGCGAGCTCCAGCCCCGAAACGCCGGTTGGTGCAGACCCCTCCCGGCACCAGCCCCGCCCCCGGCCCGTCACACCCCCCGTCTGTCCCGGAGGTCGACCTCACGGCCGACACTCCACCAGAGGTGGGGGACTGCAGGAGCCACCGCGGGGAGCCAGAAGTGGGGGCGCATGTGCCAGCCAGAAGTGGGGGCGCATGTGTCAGCCGGGGAGTTCCCGGCCTCGAGAGAGCGTCCCCATTAGACGCCGCCAGAGACTGGGGCGAGGGGCCATCTGTCCCTGCGAGCCCATCCCCCGAAGGGCCACTCGGGAGCGGACGCACACAGAGCCGGGGAGCTCAGGAGCGGCGGAGAGGGGCGAAGGTGCGCCTAGGCAGCTCGGGACGTCCTGGACGACGGCCGGTGGGCCGAGCGGACCCTGGGTCCGATTTTTGACCTCGGGGTTATAGAAGATCTTAGCCATATGGGGGCGGGCGCGTTTTTCCGAGATTCTTACGCCGCGGTGGTTAAGGCAAGTGATTTTCTCGCCCTCTTCCCCTTACTGTTCCTACATTCATACATGTACTCTGTTGACCTGGGCCTGCGTGCAGATCGCCCACTCCCTGAGGGCCGCCCGGGAGGTGATCCACGGGGGGAAAAAGGTTCTGCGGGAGACGCAGAAGGAGGCCGAGGAGGCCCAGCACCGCGCGGAAAAGGCGGAAAGGGCACTAGAAGCGGTCAAAGACGCCTGTGCCAGCGAGGTGAGGACCGCCGTGGGTCGGGCGGAAATGGAGGCCAATCGCGCGCGCGCGGCGCTCTCCCAGATGGCGGAGGCTGAGAGCGCCGTCATGGCCAGGGATATGCACATCTCCGAATTAACTTCTGCGCTCCAAGAGGCCGAGAACCGGGCGGGCGCGGCAGCGGAGGAAGCCAGAATGGCCAGAGAGGAGATAAACAAGGCTCGGGAGGCTGAAAGGACCATGGCGGAGGCCCTTGCCGCGGAGAAGGCCCGTGCTGCTGGACTTGTCGAAGAGTACAAGGCATCCGATCGTTTCGCAGATGACCTAGCCGAAGCCTCGGCTGCTGTGTACCTTGACGGGTTCCAACACGCTAAGGAAAGGGTGGCCAGGGACTTGAATTTCCCCCGGGCCTTGGAGATCGAGCTGTCAGACCAGACTTCCTCCGACGATGAGCCCGCCCGGGAGAGCCATGAGCCCGGTCTGCGATTTTGCTTTTCTTTTGTAAGCCCGACCTCGTCGGTATTTTGTAATTCCTAGTTAATGAAAATACTTTTTACGATGATCTTCGTGTTATTATTAATTTCACCAGTTGATATGTGGCCCCACGACTTTATTCGTCCCGACATTCCGGGGAACCCCTCCCCACCTGCGCCAGCCGCCTTAATTACATAGACCCACGAATTAGAGCTAGGTAGGGTTGAGTCTTGGGGGCGGGGGCCGCTGGTCGGGGATTAGGCCGGTAGGCCCCCTCGGAGCCGTAAGCGTAATGCCCGGCCAAGCGTCCCTGGTGTTAGTCTGGCGTGATGCCCACGGGACTCAGCTTTGGCCGGTAGGTGTCGGGTCTTGGCTGTGAAGAGTCGTTGGTGCACCGCTCCGCCAGCGGTTAGCCGAGTTTTATGCCTGATTGGCACAGGGCCTAAGCGCCGACGGGGTGCCGGGCTTTTGTTGCTGAGAGCCGGTGGTACACCGCTCTGCCAGTGGTACACTGGGCTTATGCCTGGCTGGAGCAGGGCTTTGAGTGCCGACGAAGTGCCGGGCTTTTGTTGCTGAGAGCCGGTGGTACACCGCTCTGCCAGTGGTACACTGGGCTTATGCCTGGCTGATGTAGGGCTTTGAGTGCCGGCGAAGTGCCGGGCTTTTGTTGCTGAGAGCCGGTGGAACACCGCTCTGCCAGTGGTACACTGGGCTTATGCCTGGCTGGCGCAGGGCTTTGAGTGCCGGCGAAGTGCCGGGCTTTGTTGCTGAGAGCCGGTGGTACACCGCTCTGCCAGTGGTACACTGGGCTTATGCCTGGCTGGTGCAGGGCTTTGAGTGCCGGCGAAGTGCCGGGCTTTTGTTGCTGAGAGCCGGTGGTACACCGCTCTGCCAGTGGTACACTGGGCTTATGCCTGGCTGGTGCAGGGCTTTGAGTGCCGGCGAAGTGCCGGGCTTTTGTTGCTGAGAGCCGGTGGTACACCGCTCTGCCAGTGGTACACTGGGCTTATGCCTGGCTGGTGCAGGGCTTTGAGTGCCGGCGAAGTGCCGGGCTTTTGTTGCTGAGAGCCGGTGGTACACCGCTCTGCCAGTGGTACACTGGGCTTATGCCTGGCTGGCGCAGGGCTTTGAGTGCCGCGAAGTGCCGGGCTTTTGTTGCTGAGAGCCGGTGGTACACCGCTCTGCCAGTGGTACACTGGGCTTATGCCTGGCTGGTGCAGGGCTTTGAGTGCCGGCGAAGTGCCGGGCTTTTGTTGCTGAGAGCCGGTGGTACACCGCTCTGCCAGTGGTACACTGGGCTTATGCCTGGCTGGTGCAGGGCTTTGAGTGCCGGGAAGTGCCGGGCTTTTGTTGCTGAGAGCCGGTGGTACACCGCTCTGCCAGTGGTACACTGGGCTTATGCCTGGCTGGTGCAGGGCTTTGAGTGCCGGCGAAGTGCCGGGCTTTTGTTGCTGAGAGCCGGTGGTACACCGCTCTGCCAGTGGTACACTGGGCTTATGCCTGGCTGGTGCAGGGCTTTGAGTGCCGGCGAAGTGCCGGGCTTTTGTTGCTGAGAGCCGGTGGTACACCGCTCTGCCAGTGGTACACTGGGCTTATGCCTGGCTGGTGCAGGGCTTTGAGTGCCGACGAAGTGCCGGGCTTTTGTTGCTGAGAGCCGGTGGTACACCGCTCTGCCAGTGGTACACTGGGCTTATGCCTGGCTGGTGCAGGGCTTTGAGTGCCGGCGAAGTGCCGGGCTTTTGTTGCTGAGAGCCGGTGGTACACCGCTCTGCCAGTGGTACACTGGGCTTATGCCTGGCTGGTGCAGGGCTTTGAGTGCCGGCGAAGTGCCGGGCTTTTGTTGCTGAGAGCCGGTGGTACACCGCTCTGCCAGTGGTACACTGGGCTTATGCCTGGCTGGTGCAGGGCTTTGAGAGATTCAGATAACTAGAATTGAATCTCGTTAGCATTGAATAAGGGGTGAATACCCAAACAAACACGGAGACGATGCTTAATATGAAAGGATGGATACATTACTGGTAATACCGGCGGAGGTTATCCGCATTCCACGTCCTAGGAAGTGGTGTCCCGTCCAGTCCTTCAATTTTATAAGCCCCGTGGTGCAGCGTCTCGGTGATCCGGTAAGGTCCTTCCCAATTAGGGGCTAGCTTGCCTCCTTCGGTTGGCTTTGAGACCTCGGCCCGCCGGAGGACTAGATCTCCTGGTAAGAACGTCGGGGGCGCACGCGCGCGTTGTAGTACCTCGCGGCCCGTTGCCGGTAGGTTGCCATTCGAAGCCGCGCCCTGTCCCGCACTTCCTCCACCAGGTCGAGGTTGGCTCTCAGTTGGTCAGGATTACCTTCTTCACTATAAGCCTCCACCCGGGGGCTGGGTGCTCCGATCTCCACTGGGATAACAGCTTCTGAGCCAAAGACTAGGCTGAACGGTGTTTCTCCAGTGGGGGCTCGAGGCGTCGTATGATAGGCCCATAGCACGTTGGGGAGCTCCTCCACCCAGCGTCCCTTACAGCCGTCCAGCCGAGACTTCAGTCCTTGGAGGATGATTCGGTTGATCACCTCGGCCGCCCCGTTGGTTTGAGGATGTCCGACGGAAGTAAACCTTTGAAAAATACCTAGCTCGGAGCAGAACTCCCGAAAAGGTGCATTATCAAACTGACGGCCATTATCAGTGACCAGCGTGCGTGGCAGGCCGAACCGACATATGATTGATTTCCAGAAAAAAGATCTTACTTTGCTCTCGGTGATCTTGGCCAGAGCCTCGGCCTCGACCCACTTAGTGAAGTGGTCCACCGCCACCAAGAGGAACTTTCGCTGCCCGGAAGCCGGGGGAAACGGCCCCAAGATATCCATGCCCCACTGGGCAAAGGGCCAAGGCGCCACCACGGGGGTCAGGTTAGACGTCGGCTGTCGCTGGATATTGGCATGACGTTGGCAGCTATCACACCTTTTGACAAGCTCGGCCGCGTCCTCCTTCATCGTCAGCCAAAAGTACCCTTGGCGCAGAGCCTTGTAAGCCAGGGCTCTGCCCCCCAGATGACTCCCGCATATGCCTTCATGGATCTCCCTGAGGATATAATCCGATTCCGCTGGCCCCACACACCTAAGGACCGGATATGAGAATGATCTCCGATAAAGCTTCCCGTCCATCATCAAGAATCTCGGGGCCCTTCGCTTAAGCTGTTTGGCCTCCACTGGGTCCCCTGGGAGGGTACCGTCGGTTAAGTATCGGATGTAGGCATCCATCCAAGAGGGCTCCGGCTCCACTGGTAACGCTTCATCCGCGGCCTCAATGCTTGGGACTGGTAGATGCTCCACATATGTTCTCCCTAACGTCCCGTCGACCGAAGTGGCCAAGCGGGACAGCGAGTCAGCCCTGGCATTCTCTGCCCTGGGGATATAGCTGACACGAAAGTAAGAAAAATGAGACGCCTGGGATCGCACCTTGCTCAGGTAGCGGGACATGATCGGGTCCCTAGCCTCGTATTCACCAGTAATTTGCCCAGAAATGAGCTGAGAGTCTGTAAAGGCCCTCAAGCGCCCGCGCCCAGCTCCTTAGCTAGTCTCAACCCCGCCAACAGGGCTTCGTACTCCGCTTGATTATTGGTCGCCGGGAACTGGAATCTGAGGGCGTACTCTACCACGTCTCCCTCCGGGCTTGCAAGGATGAGTCCGGCTCCACTTCCTTGGAGTTTGCCGCTCCGTCCACATGTAGGATCCAATCCTCCACCTCCCCTGATGAGGGGGGGTCCACAAACTCCTCTGGTTGCGCCTCCTCCACGTCCTTCTCGGTCCAGGAGCATTCGACTAGGAAATCCGCCAACACCTGAGACTTCATGGCTGATCTCGGCCGGATGGACAGATCGAACTCGCCTAGCTTGATGGCCCATTTAGCCAGCCTGCCGGAGGTGTCGGGGCGAGACAGGATAGCTCGCAGGGGCTGATCCGTAAGCACCACGATGGGATGAGCTTGAAAATAAGGCCGAAGGCGCTGAGTAGAGACCACCAGAGCGAAGATGATCTTCTCAGTCTTTGAATACCTGGTCTCCGCGTCATGGAGCACCTTGCTGGTGTAGTAGACTGGCTTCTGGGCTCCGTCGGTATCCATGCGTACCAGTACCGAGCTGACGGCCTCCGGGGAAGCGGCCAGATATAGGAAGAGCTCCTCCCCATTTTAGGGCTTAGACAGTAGCGGTGGAGTGGAGAGAAACTGCTTCAATTCTTCAAAGGAGCTCTGACATTCTTTCGTCCACTCGAAACCGTTAATCTTGCGCAGCGCCTTGAAAAAGGGCAGACACCTCTCCGCCGACCTTGACATGAAACGACTCAAGGCCGCCACCCTTCCCGTTAGGCGCTGCACCTCCTTCTTGCTGGCCGGGGCCGCATCTCCAGGATGGCTCTGATCTTGTCGGGGTTGACCTCGATCCCGCGCTGGGTCACCATGAAGCCCAGGAACTTGCCAGCCGCCACTCCAAAGGCGCATTTGTGGGGGTTGAGCTTCATTCGGTACCGGCAGATTGCCGAAAGTCTCCCCGAGGTCGGCCACATGGTCTTCTGCGCTGGTGCTTTTGGTCAGCATGTCGTCCACATATACCTCCATATTGCGTCCCAGCTGATCCTCAAACACCTTGTTCATTAATCTTTGGTAAGTGGCCCCAGCGTTTTTCAGTCCAAAGGGCATCACCTTGTAGCAGTAGATCCCCTTCTCTGTGACAAAGAGGTTGCCTCTTCATCCGCCGAGCTCATCTTGATTTGATTGTACCCCGAGAACGCATCCATGAAGCTGAGCGTTCCGTGCCCGGAGGTGGCGTCTACCAGCTGGTCGATTCGGGGGAGCGGGAAGCTGTCCTTGGGACACGCCTTATTGAGGTCGGTGAAATCCACGCACATCCTCCAGCTTCCACTGGCCTTCCGAACCATCACGACATTCGCTAACCAGTCGGGGTAGCGCACCTCACGGATGTGGCCAGCCGCCAACAGCTTCCGCACCTCCTCGTCAACAGCCCTCTGCCGGTCCGGAGCAAAACTCCTTTTCTTCTGCCTGATGGGCCGGCACTCCGGTCGGATGTTGAGCTGGTGTGTAATCACCTCCTCCGGGATCCCGGGCATGTCAGATGCCGACCACGCGAAGACGTCGGCGTTGGCCCGCAGAAAGGTGAGGAGCTGGTCACGGGCTTCGTCTGGAAGCGAGGCTCCAACTCGCACCGTCTGCGCGGGGTCCTCCCCGAGGGGGAAGGTAAGCAGCTGCTCGGCCGGTTCCCCCCTCCTCTCCAAGTCCCGTGGGTCAAGGGTCTCCGGTGTCGATGCCGATGGTGGTGCAAGTGCTGCCCCCTGGGGACTGGGGGCCAAGTGATAGCATAGCGCCGGCAGGTCCTGCTCTCCCCGCATCTCGCCGATCCCGCCGGTGGTTGGGAACCTCACCAGGAGTCGCTTGGTGGAAATGACGGCATCCAAGAGGTTGAGCCCGGGCCTTCCAAGAATCGCGTTGTACGCCAGGGGCACACGGACTACCAAGAATTTTATAAGGACAGTGCTCTGGCACGGAGCCATTCCGGCTGTCACGGGAAGAGTAATTTCCCCCTCGACCCTCACAGAATCCCCCGTGAATCCCATCAAAGGCGTGACGACAGGTCGAAGTAAATCATGCGACAGGTTCATGCGAACAAAGGCGTCGTAGTTTAAAACATCTACTGAACTTCCACTGTCGACCAGGATCCGTTTTACAGGGTGCTTAGCAATCGTCATGGATACGACGACGCTATCATCATCTTTATTTACAACCCCCTCTAGGTCCTCTTCGAAAAAAGGAATTACAGCCTCCACTCCTCCCTCCCCCTCGGTCTCTTCGACGGGCCTCCTGCCCCCCAGGAGATCATTGCTACCGTCTTCTCCGTCGGGGCGTTATCAATCATCGGCGGCGCAGGCGCTGATGGGCCAGGAGCTCCTGGGTTGTTCCTTTGGACGAACTTCCTCAGGTGGCCCTGCTGAATGAGGTCTTCAATAGCTTTCTTCAGCTGCCGGCAGTCGTCGGTGTTGTGGCCATGGTCCCGGTGGTAACGGCAGTAGAGATTTTTGTTCCGGGGGATCTTCGGGTTGATGGGAGGAGGACGTTGCAGGTAGGGCTCCCCTTCGATCTCCAGCAGGATCTGGGATATTGGAGCAAGCAGCGGGGTATAAGGCCCGTCTCTTGGTGCGGGGGGTCGAGGACGGTTGTCTGGTCGGCGAGGAGGCTCGGGCCTCCTGGGGCGGGCCTCCACAGGTTCTGGCTGGGTTGGCTTCCGGGGTATACTCCCACCAGCCTCACGCCGGGAAAAGTCAGCTTCATCCGCCCGGATGTACTTCTGGGCGCGGATCAGAAGTTCGGAGTAGGAACTCGGCGGCTTCTTGTCAAGAGAGTACGCGAAACGGGAAGGGCGGAGCCCCCGCTTCAGGGCCAAGTAGCCACCGAGTCTTCCAAGTTGTATACCTCCAGGGCGGCCTCCTTAAACCGGGCGACATAGTCCCGCAGGGACTCGCCATTCTTCTGCTGGACGGCAAATAGACTGTCCGCCACCCTCGGGATCTTCCGGCAGGCATCAAAGTGGGCCAGGAAAGCCCTCTCCAACTGGCGAAAGGAGTCGATGCTCCGTGGCGGCAGGCGAGAGTACCAGGCTCGGGCAGCTTTCTTCAGAGTAGCAGGGAAGGCCACACACATAAGGGAGTCAGTGGCCCCCTGGACCTGCATGAGCACCTTGTAGCTTTCCAGATGGTCCAGGGGGTCCGTAGTCCCGTCATAAGGGTCCAGCTGAGGAAGGCGGAACCGGGTAGAGATTGGCTCCTCCATGATGCGACGGGACAGGGGAGGCCGACTGTCGTAATCAGTCTCCGGCAGGTGGGTGATTCGACGGCTAAGTTCTTCCAACTTCTGATTGCACTCCTCGAGTCGACGCTCAGCTCGACGAGGCATCCGGCCATCAACGGAGCCCTCCCCCGAGGACTCAGAAGAAGAGCGGGGACGGCGATGCCGGCGCGTGCGCTCCGCCTCCTTTCCGTGCCGCCGCTTGGGAGAGATGCTGGCGTGGCGAGAAGGAGACCGGGGCCTTTTGGACGCCTCGCGGTGATGCGGCTTGGCTGGGGATCGGCGGTGATGATCTGCAGGAACGGGCGACCTCCGGCGGGAGGAGTGCTGGCTAGGCTGCACACTCCAGGGACGGACGGGTTCGGCTCCGGTTGCCGCAAGGCTACTTGCTGCTGCTGCATGCTTGACCACCGCCGCCAGCGACTGGACCTGGGTGGCCAGGGCAGCGAATCGATCTTCTTGAGTGGCTGTGGAGCAGACGCAGGGGCGTCATTCTGCGGAGCAGAAGGCCCTGCCCCCTGGAGGTTCGGAGGCTCTGGGAAACAAGATACGAGAGCCGGGGGGGCCTCCGCGGGTGGACCAGCCCCGCAGCGCTGCCCCCCAGTGCGACCGGCTGAAGCTCCCTTCGTTCGAGTTGTCACCATGGCTTTAGGGTCTTGAAGACGAAAAGAAAGCCGCTGGTTCGAAGTCTTTCTTACACTCCCCCTACCTGGCGCGCCAATCTGATGACGCCAAGTCACCTCCTTCAACGTCGGGGAAAACGGACGTCTCGCTCCGGGAAGTCCTGCAAGAAAAGTCCCCGGGACCGGTGGCACCGGTGGGGACCCTCCGACGATCAAGTCAGTGGCTTGGGTTCAGACAAAGAACCACCCCCGCGAAGAAGAAGCTGAGGCAGTTAGGGTTTTGAGCAGGGAGGAAGAAAGCTCAGAAAAAACCAGAATTCGGATCCCACTTACAGCGTGAATGTGTGTCCTTTATACCTGTCTGAATGCAGTGACTTGCAGCTTGGAAGGTCTTCGTCGTTCGGTGGATGTGACCGGGCGCCGTTGCTAGAGGTAACGAGTCGTACACCCTAGCAAGGTATGGTGGCGCACAGAGGCATGCAACGAGCCAAACGTCGTTATGAGGCATGCCCCCCGTACTGGGGCACAATCACGGAGGTACTGGGTGGCATGCTGCGGCAAGGCATGGTCACGCACAGGGGCATGCAACACGCCAAACATCGTTATGAGGCATGGCCCTCCGTACCGGAGCACAATCACGGAAGCGCCGAATGGTACGCTACGGCAAGGCACAGCCATGGGTTGAAAATCATGTGTGAGCACCGCGCATCGGCGGTCGAGTAGTGTGTTGACGATGCACCCGAGGCCGGTAGGGGCCCCGGGGTTAAGGTATGATGGCCCCACCCCGACCCCGAGGGGGTGCCGGAGATGGGGAAATGACACCGAGGCCGGTAGGGGCCCCGGGGTTAAGGTATGATGGCTGACCCCGAGGGGGTGCCGGAGATGGGGAAATGACGATGCACCCGAGGCCGGTAGGGGCCCCGGGGTTAAGGTATGATGGCCCACCCCCGACCCCGAGGGGGTGCCGGAGATGGGGAAATGACGATGCACCCGAGGCCGGTAGGGGCCCCGGGGTTAAGGTATGATGGCCCCACCCCCGACCCCGAGGGGGTGCCGGAGATGGGGAAATGACGATGCACCCCGAGGCCGGTAGGGGCCCCGGGGTTAAGGTATGATGGCCCCACCCCGACCCCGAGGGGGTGCCGGAGATGGGGAAATGACGATGCACCCGAGGCCGGTAGGGGCCCCGGGGTTAAGGTATGATGGCCCCACCCCCGACCCCGAGGGGGTGCCGGAGATGGGGAAATGACGATGCACCCCGAGGCCGGTAGGGGCCCCGGGTTAAGGTATGATGGCCCCACCCCCGACCCCGAGGGGGTGCCGGAGATGGGGAAATGACGATGCACCCCGAGGCCGGTAGGGGCCCCGGGGTTAAGGTATGATGGCCCCACCCCGACCCCGAGGGGGTGCCGGAGATGGGGAAATGACGATGCACCCCGAGGCCGGTAGGGGCCCCGGGGTTAAGGTATGATGGCCCCCCCCGACCCCGAGGGGGTGCCGGAGATGGGGAAATGACGATGCACCCCGAGGCCGGTAGGGGCCCCGGGGTTAAGGTATGATGGCCCCACCCCCGACCCCGAGGGGGTGCCGGAGGGGAAATGACGATGCACCCCGAGGCCGGTAGGGGCCCCGGGGTTAAGGTATGATGGCCCCCCCGACCCCGAGGGGGTGCCGGAGATGGGGAAATGACGATGCACCCGAGGCCGGTAGGGGCCCCGGGGTTAAGGTATGATGGCCCCACCCCCGACCCCGAGGGGTGCCGGAGATGGGGAAATGACGATGCACCCCGAGGCCGGTAGGGGCCCGGGGTTAAGGTATGATGGCCCCACCCCGACCCCGAGGGGGTGCCGGAGATGGGGAAATGACGATGCACCCCGAGGCCGGTAGGGGCCCCGGGGTTAAGGTATGATGGCCCCACCCCCGACCCCGAGGGGGTGCCGAGATGGGGAAATGATGCACCCCGAGGCCGGTAGGGGCCCCGGGGTTAAGGTATGATGGCCCCACCCCTGACCCCGAGGGGGTGCCGGAGATGGGGAAATGACGATGCACCCCGAGGCCGGTAGGGGCCCCGGGGTTAAGGTATGATGGCCCCACCCCCGACCCCGAGGGGGTGCCGGAGATGGGGAAATGATGATGCACCCCGAGGCCGGTAGGGGCCCCGGGTTAAGGTATGATGGCCCCACCCCCGACCCCGAGGGGGTGCCGGAGATGGAAATGACGATGCACCCCGAGGCCGGTAGGGGCCCCGGGGTTAAGGTATGATGGCCCCACCCCTGACCCCGAGGGGGTGCCGGAGATGGGGAAATGACGATGCACCCCGAGGCCGGTAGGGGCCCCGGGGTTAAGGTATGATGGCCCCACCCCCGACCCCGAGGGAGTGCCGGAGATGGAGAAATGACGATGCACCCCGAGGCCGGTAGGGGCCCCGGGGTTAAGGTATGATGGCCCCCACCCCCTACCCCGAGGGGGTGCCGGGGGTGGGGGAAACGACGGTGATTGCCGTTACCTTTCTGACGGCGTTGGGATCAGTCATATCACAGATCATTCTGCATCAAAAATATATACAAAGACTTTATTTCTTAAGTTGTATTTGGTTGACATGGCGCTTGGTACCGTACCGGGTTAAGTGTTGGCCCAGATGGCAACCCAAGAGGGGGAGTGAATTGGGTTCTTAAAAAAAAATTAGCTCTCTAAAAAAAACTTTTTGCTTTGATATGAAAGAGCTTAAGTGCAAGTAGATAAATGCTAATCAAAAATAAATGAGATAGAGGGAAACTAAGAAACAAAGCACGGCAAACACAAAGATTTTATAATGGTTTGGTGTATTTAATTCCTACGTCCACTCCCAAGCTTCACTTGGGTCCACACTATAATCCTTTTGATTACAGTCGAGTTGTTTTACAAGCTCACAACTCAAAACTTATTGTTTCCCTCGGGATCACAACGAACCCAGCTGATTTTCCGGGCTCACCAGCACACAACCCAACATAAGCTATCCTTAACTTGTACCGAGGTATACTACCTCCACTAATTCAATCCCCCGATTGAATTAGCAAACACTAATGAAAAATAGAGTTTAAGTACACAACAGCTCCTCAAATGAGCAAATAAACAATAAACTAAACAAGGATAAGAAAAGCCTATTTGAAGCTCTTTGAATGTGTGTTTTCTTCTTTTCTTCTTTTCCTCTTCTCCTTTGAAAGATTGAATCAGGGCCTCAGCTCAGATTCTTCAGAAAATTACAGTTGAGAAGTTGAGGATTTGGGGCTTTTGCTATCTTTCTTCTAAAGATGAAATCTCCTTGATTTGAACTTGAGAAGCTTGTGGATTTCTCTTTGAGCTTTCTGAGGTTGATGGATTTGAGCTCTAAGTCTTTCCTCTTGATTTCTCTCTCTTTTTCACAGAGTATTTTCTCGATTTTTCTCCTCTTTTCTCTTGTATCTCTCTCTTTTTAAACGGACGATTTTCCCTTTTTATAGATTTCTTAATCCAGGTTTAGGTGGGAAATATAGCCATTGTGAGTTGTTTGGATCTCTCTACACATAAAGAAAATAGTCGTTAGAGGTTAGGTAAAAAGAAATCTTACCATTGGAGTCTGTTCTGACAGATAAAAAATCCGTTCATGACAGATTGGAGTCGGCTCCAACTTTTCAGGTGTCGGCTCCAAGTCGGGTATCCAAAAATAGAAAATAAAAAGTTGTTGAGGAGTCGGCTCCGAGAAAGTTAAGTGTCGGCTCATCGCTTTCGGGGGTCGGCTCCGCAATCCGAAGGTGTCGGCTCCAGAAATGCTCATAAAAACACGCTCTCTGTTCTCAGGTTAGAGTCGGCTCCAGAAAATCAGGTGTCGGCTCCCAAATATTGGGTGTCGGCTCCGAAAACTGAAACAGAATACGCTTCTCTGTATCTCAGGTTGGAGTCGGCTCTGAAACTCTGGGTGTCGACTCCAGACCGTGCCAAAATTTTAGAAAACTTCTGATATGCCTTGGGGTCGGCTCCTGACCATTTGGGTGTCGACTCCAAGCTCTGAACTTTGAAAAATTCTTTTGACATTTTGATTCAAAACTTGTTTCTTTATTCCTTTTGATTGATCAAACATTTTTAATCCCTGTAACACTTGTTAAATCTATTAGAAACATAGTAAATATACTCATGTCTTTTATTAATCATCAAAATCAATACTTGAGTCAACAATCTCCCCCTTTTTGATGATTATAAAAACATTGAGTATATGCATGAGTTAGACAATAAGATTTTCAACTCAAATTTCTCAAATATTTAGTTCTCATAGGTAAGCTCCCCCTGAATGAAGTAGCTCCCCCTATGATACTCAATTTAACAGTAAACTTTTAATGTTTGATACTGATTAAACAATGCATATCAAATTATATCAAATTAAGTGCGCATATGTCAAATTAAGCTTATTTATTCCAATGCATATACAAATACTTTTCCTCTTTTTAACTTTTGATGCATATACGACTATCAATTACTTCTCCCCTTTTTTGTAATCAACAAAAAGGTTAAGAAGTTTCAAGTTAAATGATAAAATTGAGAGATGCTTCAAAGATCAAATGATATTCATTAAGTATCAAATAAGTTCATTACATAAAGTCAAGTATTACATCATATTGCAAAAAGAAACTTCATTACATCAAAATTTTAGTGAAAAGTAAATCAACATCAAACTAAACTAAACATTATCTTTTAATTACATCAAAGAACTTCATTACAATGTAATCAAAAATTCTAAGAAGTCTTTGCAAATCTTCTAATATTTTTTCCATTCCTTCACTTTGAGTTCTTACAAATTCCTTTAGTCTTCTATCAACAAATGCACATGCAGTCATAATTTTGTCTGAAGCTCAGCATTGCATTTGGAGTAAGTCTCTGAATCTCCACAATATCTTTAAGTTCTTCAAAAATATTCTTGAGATCATTCTTCAAAGATTCTGCGGAGGCTCCAAGTGTAGATTCAATTTTACCAATTCTTTCATCCAAAGAATAATACATTTCTCTTAAATTCATTAAACTGTTGTCAATTTCTGTTTTCATTTCTTCCTTGTGAGTAGCAAATAAACTTTTAAGCTGTTCTAACTGGATATCAGAAAAACCAATAGATGACATAGGCGGTGGTACATGTGCAGGAGCTAAAGTAGGTACCAGTGGTGGTGAAGATCTGCTAGGCTCTGGTGATGGATGTCTCGCTGATGGACCTGCCTCAGATGGTGCAGTAGCCCTAATATCAGCTGCTCTCTCATCCAGATGGCCTTTCCTTTCCATCTACCATCCACTTTTACAAACCCCATTCTGTGCACAGTAGCCAAGCTATAGTAATCTGTGTGTCTAAGGTTCTTCGATGGCTCATTGTCAGAAATCACAACTCCTTGACTTCTAAAAACCATGGTTAGGATCATCCCATAAGGCAATGAAGATCTCCTCTTGCCTCCGGCCTCAGCCATATACCATATCATCATTCCAGCAAGATTAATTGGCTGACCCGTCAATATACTATCCATAATCACTATGTCTCGCTCTGAGACATACTCAAAACGACCAGTCTTGGAAATAAGATCCTACCACAAATGTTATGCAGCAATCTAAGTTCAAGTGGCAATTGATTTGCCCTAACTTCCTCAAACTCTGATATTTCTCTTCCTAACATCCTTGACAAAGCATCTGATCTCTCACTGTGAATGTCCGCCACAAGCCCAGTGACAGGAATGCCTAAAAGATTTCCTAAGATCTGAAATGTGAGATGAATTCTCTTCCCTCTTACAGAACTGACTATTCCACCATCTCCCTTGATAAATTGAGATAAAATTCCTTAACTAGGGCTGGATAAGTGGGAACATCCAAAGAACATACCTTATCCCAGCCGAGCTCTTTAATTTGTCTACCGATTGCAAAACCCTCGGCTTCAAAGAAATCAAAATCCACCTTTCTTCCCATGGTTATGACTCGCCCAGCAAGGATATCTACTTGAGGAGAGGAAGGGCTAGGATTATCGAGTGAGTTGAAGAGGAATCATCGCTTGGGGAAGGTTCACGGACGGGACGCCGAGCCGTGCGCTTCCTTGTAGCCACGGGAGCATCAAAGACCGATCCCCTACGCTTAGGTGCCATTGGAATCTTAGGGAATGGTTGATTTGAGGAGTATTTGGCTTTGGGAGGTTTGGAGGGGTTTTGGAGAAGATTTGGAGAAGATAGAAAACGAGAAGGTGTCGACTCTGCCCTAATATAATCAATTTGGGTCCACCAGGTGTCGACTCCCGCAAAGTCGGGTGTCGACTCCAAGTCGCTAACACTGTTAGCGCCCGAGCTGGAGTCGCTCCGCTTAAGCGGGTGTCGGCTCCAAGGTCAGAGACCGAGAGCGACACAGACAAGGTGTCGACTCCATAGATTAAGGTGTCGACTCCACTGACAGTTTCAGAGAAAAATAAATGAGTTTCAAGCAGCCGAAACTTGTCAAAATAAGGTCAATAAATTTTTAAAAAATCTTTGGAATGTGGAGAATCAAATTGCTCAAAAGTCTAGATAAATTGTCCTTAAAGTCATGAAAGAAATCGCAAGAATTGATTGAATTCTAGATAATCATTCCTTAGGTGTTTCAAAATCATTCCAAAGGATCACAAATTCCTAATTCTCCTCTAAGATAACAAAATCTCTCTTCACTCAAAGGTTTTGTAAATATATCAGCTAACTGTTCTTCAGTATTAACATAATCAAGGCAAATTTCATTGTTAGCTACATGTTCTCTTATAAAGTGATATCTAATTTCAATGTGCTTAGTTCTTGAATGTTGTATTGGATTCTTAGTTAAATTGATTGCACTTGTATTATCACATCTAATAGGAGTTTTATCAAGTGTTATGCCATAATCTTCAAGTTGTCGCTTAATCCAAAGGATTTGAGCACAGCAACTTCCAGCTGCAACATATTCTGCTTCAGCAGTAGATAATGCAACCGAATTTTGCTTTTTGCTAAACCAAGAGATTAAGTTACTTCCTAAAAATTGACATGCACCACTTGTACTTTTTCTATCTAGTTTACATCCAGCATAATCAGAATCTGAATAAGCAATCAAATTAAGTGTTGAATCTCTAGAATACCATAATCCTACATTTTTTGTTCCACTTAGATATCTTAGTATTCTTTTTACAGCAATTAAGTGAGATTCTTTAGGTTCTGATTGAAATCTAGCACATAAACAAACAACAAACATGATATCAGGTCTACTTGCGGTTAAGTAAAGTAGAGATCCGATCATACCTCTATAGTGTTTTGATCAACTTTCTTACCATCTCATCTTTATCCAATTTGCATGAAGGACTCATAGGTGTTCCAAGGGGTTTGATTGATTCCATTCCAAACTTCTTGAGTATTTCCTTTGTGTACTTTGTTTGGTTGATGAAAATCCCTTCTTTGCTTTGCTTGATTTGGAGTCCTAGGAAGAAGTTGAGTTCTCCCATCATGCTCATCTCGAATTCACCCTGCATTAGCTTAGCAAATTCTTGACACAAATGATTGTTAGTAGCACCGAATACAATATCATCTACATATATTTGTGCTACTAATAAGTCTTTATCTTTTCTTTTCAAAAATAGGGTTTTGTCTACATTTCCTCTAAAAAAACCATTTTCAATTAGAAATTTGCTTAACCTATCATACCAAGCTCTAGGTGCTTGTTTTAAACCATATAGTGCTTTGTGTAATTTAAAAACATGATTTGAAAATTCATGATCTTCAAAACCAGGTGGTTGTTCCACAAAAACTTCCTCATTTATAAAATCCATTTAGAAATGCACTTTTAACATCCATTTGAAATAGATTGATGTTCATATGACATGCAAATGCAAGTAGTAATCTAATTGCCTCTAATCTAGCTACAGGTGCAAAAGTTTCATCAAAATCAATTCCTTCTTTTTGATTATATCCTTTTGCAACTAATCTAGCTTTATTTCTGATTACTATGCCATTTTCATCCAATTTATTCCTAAATACCCATTTAGATCCTATAACTGAATGACTTTTAGGTCTATCAACTAAGGACCATACATTATTCCTAGTAAACTGATTTAATTCTTCTTGCATAGCTAGCATCCAATTACTATCTTTTTCAGCTTCTTCAATAGTTTTAGGTTCAATTTGAGATACAAATGCAAGATGATTATTGATATTCCTCATAGATGATCTAGTTCTTACTCCTTCAGATGGATCACCTATAATCAATTCTTCGGATGACCATAGGCATATCTCATTCTCTAGAAGATCTACTTCATTATGATTAGTATCAATAACATCAACCCTAGGTGAATCATCATCTTTAGCTTCTTGTTCATGATCTGAAGATACATCTATATTTAATTTTTCAATATCTCTTTCTAGAATATTTATATCTTCTCATCATCAATCTTTTCTGAACTTGATGCTAAAGACTCATCAAAAACTACATGAATAGATTCTTCTACAATTAAGGATTTCTTGTTAAATATTCTATAGGCTTTACTAGTTGTTGAATATCCTAAAAATATGCCTTCATCAGATTTTACATCAAATTTACCAAGATTATCTTTTCCATTATTATGAATAAAATTTACAGCCAAATGCATGAAAATAACTAATGTTTGGTTTCCTATTATTCCATATTCATAGGGAGTTTTCTTAAGAATTGGCCTAATTAGGGCTCTGTTAAGGATGTAACATGCCGTGTTTATAGCTTCCGCCCAAAAGTATTTTGGTAGGTTGCTTTCACATAGCATGGTACGGCCATATCTTCTAATGTCCTATTTTTTCTTTTACAACTCCATTTTGCTGAGGTGTTCTAGGTGCAGAGAAATTATGATAAATGTCATGTTCAATGCAGAAACTTTCAAACAAATGATTTTCAAATTCAGTACCATGATCACTTCTAAGAGACACTATGGTGTTGTTTTTCTCATTAGTACTTTCTTGAAGAATTTCAAAAATATTGAGAAAGTCTCATCCTTGTGAGCCAAAAACAATACCCAAGTAAATCTAGAATAATCATCTACTATCACAAGGTCATATTTCTTTCCTCCTAGACTTGTTGTTCTAGTAGGTCAAAAAGTCCATGTAAGTAGCTCTAGTGGCCTAGAAGTGAAAACAATATTTTTAGATTTGAAAGAGTTTCTAGTTTGTTTTCCAAATTACATGCATCACAAATTTGATTATTTTCAAAATCTAACTTTGGAAGTCCTTTGACTAAGTCCATTCTAATCAATTTTGAAATCAAGTGTGTACTTGCATGACCTAATCTATGATGCCATAGCCATCCAATCTTATTTACATTAGCATTATCAGCAACTAGGCAATGATAACTAGTAAACAAATTGTCCAAATCAATTAAGTATACATTGCCATTTCTATATCCAGTAAATATAATGCTATTGTTAATAGGATTAGAGACGATGCAATAGAAGCTTCAAATGAAACTTTGAAACCTTTATCGCACAATTGGCTAATACTAATTAAGTTATGCTTTAAACCATCTACATAAAGAACATTTTCAATGAAAGTGGAGGGAGTTATCTGAATTTTACCAAATCCATAATCTGGCCTTTACCATTATCACCAAATGTGATAACTCCTTCTTTTATCCTCAAGGGTGATGAATTGTCCTTGTCACCCGTCATGTGTCTTGAGCAGCCGCTATCAAGATACCACTTTCGTTTTGATCTTTTGGCCACAAGACACTCCTGCAAAGTAATCAAACTTTCTGTTTAGGTACCGAAGCTTTCTTGGGTCCTTCATGGTTAGTAGCAACAAAGATTGTTCCTTTCGGAACCCATATTTTCTTTCCTTTACTACTTAAATTCTTGTTAATTTTTCTAAAATTGCATTCATAAGCTTTATGTCCCTTTTTGTTACAACAATAATATGAAACATCATTTTTATCTGTTCTTTTCTAAAGAAATTTTTAACATACTTTTGCTTCTTGTTAGGCCTATAACCTAATCCAGCTTTATCAAATACAGCTCTTTGATTACTCAATAACAAATTAAGTTTTTTTAGCTATATGTAAATTTATCAACTATATTTTTATATTTATCAACTTCTTTCTTTAAGCTAACATTTTCATTAGAAATTGACTCTTTATCTTTTAACAAATTTTTATTTTTAGATTTCAATTCTTCAATTCATGTGTTAGTTTATCCTTTTCCTTGACAAGATTTGAATTATCATTTTTCAAAACTTTGCTTTTCTTTTTCAGAATTTTGAAATCACTAACTAATTCATTAAATGCATCAAGCAATTCGTCAAAGTAAAGTCATGAGTTTCGGTACATACCTCATCGTCTTCTTTTGCCATAAAGCAAATGTTTGCAACTTCATTTTGTTCCTCCTCGGATGAGGATTCTTCGTTGTCGCTCCATGTTGCAACGTATGCCTTTTTCTTTTTCTTGTATCCCTTTTTCAATTGAGGACAATCATATCTAAAGTGCCCCGGTTTCTTACATTCATAGCATATGAGGGGGTCTTTCTCTTTATCATTGTCCTTTTCTTTTTCTTTTTCACCATCCATCTTTGTTCCAATTTTTTCTTGTGGAAGGGTCTCCTTCTTTGCATAAATCTTTTGATTTCTTAGCTAGAAGTGCAGTCTCCTCATCATCATCATCTTCTTCATCATCACTGCTGCTCTTCTCAATTTCTACAGCTTTGAGGGCAATTGTTCTCTTCTTTTTGACCTCTTCCTCTTGATGTTGCTTCATGGTCAGTTCATGGGTCATCAATGATCCAAGTAGCTCTTCCAAAGGTAATGTATTTAAATCTTTGGCTTCTTGGATGGCAGTTACTTTCGCTTCCCATGATCTTGGAAGAGACCTAAGGATTTTACGAACCAATTCAGAATTAGTATAGGTCTTACCAAGACTTTTTAGATCATTTACAATATCAGTAAATCTAGTGTACATGCATGTGATAGTTTTATTTTGTTCCATGCTAAACAATTCATACTTATGAACAAGAATATTAATCTTAGATTCTTTGACTTGATTAGTACTCTATGGGTAACTTCTAGTTTATCCCAAATTTCTTTTGCGGAAATACATGTACAAATTCTATTAAACTCATTAGCATGTAAAGCATAATATAAAACATTCATGGCCTTAGCATTGAGCTGAGCCATTTTCCTATTATTCTCATTCCAATCCCTTTCGGGTTTAGGAACTATTGAACCATCTACTAAGTGTGTGGGTGTGCTAGGTCCATTAGTGATTACACTCCAAAGCTCATAATCTAAAGCTTGAATAAAAATTCTCATTCTAACTTTCCAATAAGAATAATTAGAACCATTGAATAAAGGAGGTCTATTGGTAGAATGACCTTCAGCATATGAAGATCCAGCTTGAGCTGCCATTTGGATCTTTAACTCTTGATCGTTGGATCAAACAAGAAATGAGCACAAGCTCTGATACCAATTGTTGGCCTAGATGGCAACCCAAGAGGGGGGTGAATTGGGTTCTTAAAAAAAATGTAGCTCTCTTAAAAAAAACTTTTTGCTTTGATATGAAAGAGCTTAAGTGCAAAGTAGATAAATGCTAATCACAAATAAATGAGATAGGGGAGACTAAGAAACAAAGCATGACAAACACAAAGATTTTATAGTGGTTCGGTGTATCCAACACCTACGTCCACTCTCAAGCTTCACTTGGGTCCACACTATAATCCTTTTGATTACAGTCGAGTTGTTTTACAAGCTCACAACTCAAAACTTGTTGTTTTCCCCGGGATCACAATGAACCCAGCTGGTTTTTTGGGCTCACCAGCACACAACCCAACAACAAGCTATCCTTAGCTTGTACCGAGGTATACTACCTCCACTAATTTAATCCCCCGATTGAATTAGCAAATACTAATAAAAATAGAGTTTAAGTACACAGCAGCTCCTCAAATGAGCAAATAAACAATAAACTAAACAAGGATAAGAAAAGCATGTTTGAAGCTCTTTGAATGTGTGCTTTTCTTCTTTTCTTCTTTTCCTCTTCTCCTTTGAAAGATTGAATCAGGGCCTCAGCTCAGATTCTTCAGAAAATTGCAGTTGAGAAGTTGAGGATTTGGGGCTTTTGCTATCTTTCTTCTAAAGATGGAAATCTCCTTGATTTGAACTTGAGAAGCTTGTGGATTTCTCTTTGAGCTTTCTGAGGTTGATGGATTTGAGTTCTAAGTCTTTCCTCTTGATTTCTCTTCTCTTTTTCATAGAGTATTTTTCTCGATTTTTCTCTTCTTTTCTCTTGTATCTCCTCTCTTTTCAAACGGACGATTTTCCCTTTTTATAGATTTCTTAATCCAGGTTTGGATGGGAAATATAGCTGTTGTGAGTTGTTTGGATCTCTCTGCACACAAAGAAAATAGCCGTTAGAGGTTAGGTAAAAAGAAATCTTACCGTTGGAGTCTGTTCTGACAGATAAAAAATCCGTTCCTGACAGGTTGGAGTCGGCTCCAACTTTTAGGTGTCGGCTCCAAGTCGGGTATCCAAAAATAGAAAATTAAAAGTTGTTGAGGAGTCGGCTCCGAGAAAGTTAAGTGTCGGCTCGCCGCTTTCGGGGGTCGGCTCCGCAATCCGAAGGTGTCGGCTCCAGAAATGCTCATAAAAACACACTCTCTGTTCTCATGTTAGAGTCGGCTCCAGAAAATCAGGTGTCAGCTTCCGAACTCTCAGGTGTCAGCTCCTGAATATTGGGTGTCGGCTTCGAAAACTGAAACAGAATACGCTTCTCTGTATCTTAGGTTGGAGTCAGCTCTGAAACTCTGGATGTCAACTCCAGACCGTGCCAAAATTTCAGAAAACTTCTGATACGCCTTGGGGTCGGCTCCTGACCATTTGGGTGTCGACTCCAAGCTCTGAACTTTAAAAAATTCTTTTGATATTTTGATTTAAAACTTGTTTCTTTATTCCTTTTGATTGATCAAACATTTTTAATCCCTGTAACACATGTTAAATCTATTAGAAACATAATAAATATACTCATGTCTTTTATTAATCATCAAAATCAATACTTGAGTCAACATTAAGGCTTTCATGTGTATTAAGGACCTTCATGATTTTCACCATGCACATTGCTCGATTTCACTTTGAGATGTATCCTAAAATATGAACGGGTATGACAACACAAGGATCGTGTATCTCACTTTGCTTCAAGGTGTGATTGGATGATCGCACGTGTGAAAGGTTGAAATGATCTTTTGCGTGGAAGACCTATTGGGTGGGTGTTTGTGGCAGATGGTGGCTACCTAATTGATCAGACTGAGGCTAGAGTTATACTCTATGTCCTTAAGATAATTTCGTCCCGCAATGGTGCTCACGGTCAGTATAACGATTATCTCCCAGGATACAATAGTCTCCTTTTGATGAAAGCAGCACTACAATTCACCAAAACTTTCGAACCAAGAATGCTACTCTCTTTTTAATGCACTATTGCTATACTACCCTTAGGAAAGTATGCAAATGCCTAAGAGAGGAGAAGACTAGAATTGATTCAGATTGAACTCAATTCGGAATGGTTTAGAATGAATGAAATGAGAGGGTCTTGGGTCCTATTTATAGGTTTTTAGGTGCTCCTTGGAAGCAACCCTACGAATTTAATTTAATTTAAATTCTTTAATCGAAGGATGTGAGGGTTAAGGGCTTATCACCCTTGATATGCCCTTTAGACATCGTGATCTTTAGATCAGGCGATTGGATAAGCCTTTTCATGGCTATGATCTGAAGATCAGCCGATCAAATAAGCCTATCCTCATTCTGATAAGTCTTTTCATCATTATGATCTAATGATCATATTATCAGATAGACGGTTGCACGTCTTTGATATGCCTTTTCATGATTAGACTGTTGACTTATCTCCCACCGTACGATCGAACGGGTGCCTTATCACCAACCAACGATCGGACGGGTGCCTTATCACCAACCGTCCTATTGACTGGTCAATCGATGGGTATGAGCCATTGGATCGCGATCGTGATCATGATTTGATCACCACATCTCGACCCTTCATCCAATCAGTTCTGATCCTAATCCAATGATCAATGGTCAATTGATCTTAGCCCTTTATCTTGATCCGATCAGTCTCCACCGTCGGATCCTCATGATCTATAAAAAATTTAAAGCCCCTCAAGCACCTCGCGATGATGCGCACGTGCGAAGTGCGCCTACAAAGCGCCCATTGCGCCCTTTGCACACGCGCGTGGGCGAGCATCATCCTACGCATCACCCTCAAGCTCTCCACTTGTGGTGAGCCTAAGGAACTAAGCTTCAAGGAAGTCATTTCCATATAAGTGAACCTTCCTTTCTTGATTTTTTCGATGTGGGACTAAATGTCCCCGCAATTTCTCATTCACACCCTAAAGGGAGGTGATGGGCTTTCAAGGCCCATTAGAGTATTTAGGCCTATTTTGGCCCATTACCCAACAATCCCCCATATGAATGAAAATTGGACTTAGATCAAAGATCATCAAAGATCAGCAAAGGCAAACCCCCACATAAAAGGATTTTAATGCAAATGAATATGTAGACACACTAAAGAGAGTATAATGGGATGAAGTTATATCGGGATAGGTAGCTTGTGGCTTTGAACCTTCCTTAGTGAGTTGTTATCGAGTTTACTTGCTAAAAGGTGAACATGATATCTTGAACCTTTCAGCGTTTTGTGTAAACTAAGACAATAACAATCACGTAACTTCTTCCCAAGCATTCTTTTGGTTCTCATGGTTGTGTTCATTTTAGCCCAAACAACTCCTAGTCTCATGAGTGCTTCAGAGAATTAAACCTTAAAATTCTCATAGAATTGGCCCAGTTCACACTCACATAGGTGATTCTTATTAAGAGTATCCTGCTATACCCCACATGATGTTCATGTCATAAGAATCATTAAAAGCAATGCTTATCCTAGTACCTTTAGCAGGTAGCACCAATTATCATAGGAATGAGTAGGATTGTACTTTCTCAGTGCCATCAAGTCTCTTCATAATTTAGTTGTCCCTTTTGAACCTAGATCTTGGGATCTCCAGTCAGCTAGGTTGGGTATCCATTATGAAGATTTTTCAGTTATAGGTTTTAAACCCATTCCCCTCGATAAACAGTTTACTTGATCTCTTAGTAACCCCTTTGTTAATGGATCCGCTAGGTTTTTCTTTGACTGAACATAGTCAATAGAAATTACACCAATTTCAAGTAACTGCTTAATGGTATTATGTCTGTGACGTATATGTCTAGACTTACCATTATACATCTTATTCTGTGCTCTGCAAATTATCGATTGACTATCACAATGTATGCATATTGCAGACACAGGCTTTGGCCAACATGGAATATCTTCTAGAATGTTTCGAAGCCATTCTACTTCTTCAGCTGCCTTTTCTAAGGCAATAAACTTAGATTCCATAGTAGATCGAGCTATACATATTTGTTTAGAAGATTTCCATGACACAGCACATCCTCCTAAGGTGAATACATATCCACTTGTGGATTTTGTATCTTCTGTGTTAGATATCCAATTTGCATCACTGTATCCTTCTAGTATAGCTGGATATCTTGAATAATGTAATCCATAACTTAGGGTATATCGCAGATATCTTAATACCCTTATTAGAGCTGTCCAATGATTTGGACCTGGATTACTTGTAAATCTACTCAACTTATTGACAGCATATGCTATGTAAAGACGAGTGCAATTCATGACATACATTAAACTGTCAATTATACGTGAGTATTATAGTTGAGATATGGGTTCTCCAGTATACTTAGCCAAATGTAAATTAAGATCTACATGTGTTTTTACCGGGCTAGTATCATACTTTTTATATTTATTTAATATTTTCTTAATATAATGAGATTGAGATAATATTATTTCTTCAGATGTTCTAGTGATTCGAATCCCTAGTATAACATCTGCAACACCCATGTTTTTCATATCAAAATGTTTAATCAACATTTTTTTGTCTGTTTAATCATTTCAGTATTATTACCAATGATTAATAGGTCATCTACATATAAGCAGATTATCACATACCCTTCAGGTAGGGTTTTGGCATATATACATTTGTCACATTCATTTATTTTGAATCCATTTGATAACATAACATTATCAAATTTTATATGCCATTGCTTAGGTGCTTGCTTTAATCTATATAAGGATTTAACAAGTCTACACACCTTTTTTCTTGTCCTGGAATAAATCCCTCAGGTTGTTCCATGTATATTTCTTCATCTAATTCACCATTCAAAAAAGCAGTTTTAACATCCATTTGATGAATTTCAAGATTGTTAATGGCTGCAAAAGTGATTAACATTCTTATAGATGTTATTCTACTTACTGGCGAATAGGTATCAAAGAAGTCTATACCTTCTTTTTGTTTGAAGCCCTTAGCAACTAATTTGGCTTCATACTTGTCAATTGATCCATCAGCCTTTAGCTTTTTCTTAAAAATCCACTTGCACCCTAAAGGTTTCATACCAGATGGTAAGTCTACCAACTCCTAGGTATGATTATGCATGATGGACTCAATTTCACTATTAACAGCTTCTTTCCAAAAGGGTGCTTCTGGATTAGACATTGCCTCCTTGAATGTCTGAGGTTCATCTTGTAACATATAAGTTACATAATCATGACCAAAAGACTTTGCAACTCTTGGTCTCTTACTGCGTCTGAGTTCATCTTCAGGATATTCTTACTGATGACTACTACTAGCAGTATTATTATCATAAGTTCTTTTATTTGAACTTATTTCTAATTTCCTTTTACTTGGAAATATATCTTCAAAGAATGTTGCATTCCTTGATTCCATGATTGTATTTATCTGTATATCAGTTATATTTGATTTATACACAAGAAAGCGATATGCACTACTATTATGTGCATAACCGATAAATATACAATCAACAGTTTTAGGTCCTATTTTGACCTTTTTGGGGTTCGGAATAGCTACTTTAGCTAAACACCCCCACACTCTTAAGTAATTGTAAGAAGGCTTCTTTCCTTTCCATAACTCATATGGAGTAACATCCTTCTTTTAAGAGGTATTTTATTAAGAATATGATTTGCTGAGAGACTTGCTTCTCCTCATAAATTCGGTGGTGTACCAGAATTTATTAATATAGCATTCATCATTTCTTTTAATGCGCGGTTTTTACGTTCCGCAATTCCATTAGATTGAGGCGAGTAAGAAGCAGTAGTTTGATGAATAATGCCATGCTCTTGATAGAATTCGTCAAAAGGTGCATCATATTCACCACCTCTATCACTCCTTATGGCCTTAATCTTTTTGCCAAGTTGATTTTCAACTTCATTCTTATAACATTTAAACATTTCTAAAGCCTTATCTTTAGACTTTAGTAGATACACATAGCAGTATCTTGTTGAATCATCAATAAATGTTATAAAATACTTTTTACCTCCTCTAGTTTGAATTGACTTTAAGTCACATAGATCACTGTGAATTAAATCAAGAGGTTCAGTATTTCTTTCAACTGATGGAAATGGTGTTTTTGCTAACTTAACTTCAACACACACTTCACACTTATAATGTGGATCGATTTCACGATTAGGTAATAATTCTAATTTTATTAATTTTCATAATGAATTAAAATTCACATGTCCTAATCTATCATGCCATAAATAAGAAGAGTCAACCATATAAGCAGAAGAAGAAGCTTTATTTATTTCAAGGTTTCTGTGTACAGTCATTACATTCACCTTGAATAATTCATTATTCAAGTAACCCCTTCCAATAAATATCCCCCCCTTAGTGAGTACAAATTTATTAGACTCAAAGGCCATCCTAAAGCCATGTTTGCTTAGAAGGGAGCCTGATATAAGATTCTTCCGGATGTCAGGGACATGTAGCACATCATTCAGTAGAAGCTCCTTGCCAGATGTCATCTTCATAACGATGCGGCCAAGTCCTTCTATCTTGGATGTAGCGGAGTTACCCATGACCAAATTTCTGCCATTAATAGGAGTATATGATGAGAACATACTCTTATCAGAGCAGACATGTCTGGTAGCTCCAGTGTCAATGTACTACTCATTTGCTTTGTTAACCATGTTTGCTTCAAATACAACTACTGACAGCATCATCTCGGATACCTCTTTGGATAGGGTTTCAGTAATGTTGACTTCTTTCTTTTCTTTGTCCTTGAAACGGCAGTCCTTGGATTTGTGTCCATACTTTCCACAAACAAAACACTTTCCCTTGAATATATATTTCTTTGGATTGCCCTTCTTCTGTTTAAAGCCTTCGCCTGGAAACTTGCATTTCTTTCTTCCTTCTATGAGATTGGCCTTTGGTTCAGCAGGTTGTCCTCCTGTCTTCTTATCTTGGCTCTTATTGTCCTCCTCGATCCTCAGGTGACAATTAGGTCTTCAAGTCCCATCTCCTTTCGCTTGTGCTTCAGGTAGTTCTTGAAGTCCTTCCATAGTGGTGGTAGCTTCTCTATGATGGCAGCTACCTGGAATGACTCACTGAGAGACATTCTCTCTGCATGTATCTCATGCAGGATGATCTGGAGCTCTTGGACTTGCTCCATAATAGTTTTGTGGTCGACCATTTTGTAGTCTAAGAACCTTCCAACCACAAACTTCTTGTGTCCAGCATCCTCTATCTTGTACTTTTTGTCCAGGGATGCCCACAACTCCTTGGCAGTGTCAATACTGCTGTATACATTGTACAAGGTATTGTCCAGACCATTTAGGATATAGTTCTTGCAAAGGAAGTCGGAGTGCTTCCATGCCTCCACCACAGCAATGACTTGCTTGTCGGTCTCCCCTTCCTTCAGGATAGGCGGATCTTCATTCAGCACTCTGACCAGGTTTAGAGTTGTGAGGTAGAACAGCATCTTCTGTTGTCACCTCTTGAAGTCCGTGCCAAAGAATTTCTTCAATCTTAGCTTGAATGGATGTCGTCATAGTAGCCATCTGCAGCAGCACTTACGTGGTAGCAGGAGATTGTCTTAATATTGTTGGGTGGGTGTTTGTGGCAGATGGTGGCTACCTAATTGATTAGACTAAGGCTAGAGTTATACTCTATGTCCTTAAGACAATTTCGTCCCGCAATGGTGCTCATGGTCAATATGATGATTGTTTCCTAGGATACAACAGTCTCCTTTTGATGAAAGAAGCACTACAATTCATCAAAACTTTCGAACCAAGAATGCTACTCTCTTTTTAATGCACTATTGCTATACTACCCTTAGGAAAGTATGCAAATGCCTAAGAGAGGAGAAGACTAGAATTGATTCAGATTGAACTCAATTCGAAATGGTTTGGGATGAATGAAATGAGAGGGTCTTGGGTCCTATTTATAGGTTTTTAGGTGCCCCTTGGAAGCAACCCTACGAATTTAATTTAATTTAAATTCTTTAATCGAAGGATGTGAGGGTTAAGGGCTTATCACCCTTGATATGCCCTTTAGACATCGTGATCTTCAGATCAGGCAATCGGATAAGCATTTTCATGGCTGTGATATGAAGATCAGCCGATCAGATAAGCCTATCCTCATCCTGATAAGTCTTTTCATCATCGTGATCTGATGATCACGTTATCAGATAGGCGGTTGCACGTCTTTGATATGCCTTTTCATGATCAGACCGTTGACTTATCTCCAACCGTACGATTGGATGGGTGCCTTATCACCAACCGACGATCGGACGGATGCCTTATCACCAACTGTCCTGTTGACTGGTCAATCGACGGGTATGAGCCGTTGGATCACGATCGCGATCATGATTTGATCACTGCATCTCGACCCTTCATCCAATCAATTCTGATCCTGATCCGATGATCAACGGTCAATTGATCTCAGCCTTTTATCTTGATCTGATCAGTTTCCACCGTCGGATCCTCATGATTTATAAAAAATTTAAAGCCCCTCAAGCTTCTCGCGATGATGCGCGCGTGCGAAGTGCAAAGTGCACCTACAAAACGCCCATGAGCCCTTCACACACGCGCGTACGCGTACGCGAGGGTGATACGTAGCTCTCCACTTGTGGTGAGCCTAAGGAACTAAGCTTCAAGGAAGTCGTTTCCATATAAGTGAACCTTCCTTTTTCGATTTTTTCGATGTGAGACTAAATGTCCCTGCAATTTCTCATTCACACCCTAAAGGAAGGTGATGGGCTTTCAAGGCCCATTAGAGTATTTAGGCCTATTTTGGCCCATTACCCAACAAGACCTTGTCATGTTTCATCATTGAGTGGTGGGTAGAAAACAGAATATTCAAAATTGATTCTAAATAGTGAGTTAGAATTTATATATACCATACCCAAATCTTGGTTCTATACTAGTTTCATGAAATAAGATTATTACACTGGCATTTAAGTTGGAGTTCGAGAGACCCAATTGATACTTAGCTTGGCTCATTTTCATTTTGATGTCCCCTTGGTCACTTTTTTTTCTTTCTTTTTTTTGTTTATCATTACTTTATGGATATGGTAAAATTATAACGATTATAATTTTTTTGAATTCATAAGTATCCACTCGCCTTTATTTCATTTGGGATCAATATAAAAATTAAAAATTAAAAATATAAAAATATAATGATAAACCACAATACTTTTTGCAGGATTAAAGACAACTAAAAAGATGAGCCTCCATCGCTATTTTTCTATACCAACCTTCAACTATAGTTGTCAGAATCGGACTAAATCGATCGGTTGGACTGGTTGAACCGGGACCCAGAGGCTAAACTGGTTCGATGCTAACATAAAATCGGATTATAAGTGACCAAGAATAATCTGATCAACCCATTCGGTTCACCCGTGAACCGTTCAACCCAGTCCGAACTGGATGGGATCACATATTTTATTATCATGTTAACCTTAAATTTTTTACTAAAAAATAATTTTTATTAATATAAATATATTTGTATATTAAAATAATTGATTGATAGTTCAATTAGTGACTCAACGATTGAACCAGTGATCCGATGACCTGAGCCCTTGGTCGAGTCAATGTCCGGACCGGATCTGACAACTATACCTCCAATGACCGTAGTTCAACACACCATCGGACAATTCCGGGACACGCGGGACTACATGGCTTTTCTTGGTGCTCGCATGTGCAACCGAACCCGTTACATGGCACGGCAAGAATCGGTGTGATGCGCTGCTCGGATGGAAATTTCTATTCGGACCACAACTTTTGCTTAGTAGCCCCCTGGCACGCGCTCCCCACCCCCCCCACCCCACCCATCTCCCATCTCCCCCCTCCCTCCCCTCCCCGTCTTCTCCCCTTTCTCTCCACACCCCCGTCTTCCGTCTCCTCTTCCTTCCCCAGTACCTCCCACTTTTCAGCACCGGCCCCTGGCGCCCCTCCTTCCTCCAGCACCGTTCGGCCAATCAGATCCAAATGGAGGGCCTTCATTCGACCTGTTTGGCCGAATGAAGGGCCTTTCGTTCGGCTCTGTTGGCCAAACAGGGCCGAACGGAAGGCCCTCCATTCGGTCTGGCCTATCAGATCAAACAAAATGGCCTTTGTTCGATCAAATAGGACTGAATAGAGGCCCTGTTTGGCCGGATGGAGAGCCGGTGTTGGAAAGGGGAGGAGACGGGGGCAGCGTCGAATAGGGGTGGTGCTGGGGAAGGGGAAGAAGACGGGAAGAGAAGGGGAGGAGACAGGGGCGGCGCAAGAGGGGAAGGGAGGGAAGGAGGGGGGGTACGGAGAGAAAAGGGAATGATAGTTTAAATTTTTTTAAAAAAAAATGAGGAGGGAGCTAATGAGCAATTTTTGCGAATAGAAATTCCCCGTTCGAACCATCTTGATGGTGAATGGCTGCTAGGAAGGACGTGACGGACGTTAAAAGAGCCTGCAACGAGATGTGCGACTGCGTCGTCTATTGCCAGACCTGAAAACCGACCTGACCATACCCTAACCATACCAGGCATGGCCAAAAAATTCTTAGTTCGAGTCAGCATGGATCATATTTTCTTCTATGAATTTTGCAAGTTATTTCAGTCTTTGATTAGCTCAAGTTATTGCACATTTATTATGCATATCAACCATGTACATTACTAATTGAATTAGTTATCTAATTAATTGTTGCCGCTGGAATCTGTCCTCCGACTAGGGCGCGGTCGGTCTCCTGATCGGGCTTCCTCCTGGGCGGACCTGCAAAGAAGTCCTCACGCGAGTGGCTTTGGGGATGGCCCTCCGTGGAAGACCCTCCAACGCTCAAGTCAGTGGGGATCGGCAATCAAAGAAATGAGAAGAATGCTCTCTCTGGGGAGTCCCTCCAGGGGTGGCCTATCGGAGCTCGTGCAGAGCGCCAATGGCAGAAAGGAGGAGGGGGAGCAGTGAAAGAGAGAGAGAGAGTGATGCTGAGACTGAGCCAAGAGTTGTGTATGGGAGCTTGCGCGTATCTGAGAGAATCTGGGAGTGTCTTATTTATAAGCAATCACATGAATCTTGAGCACCTTATGGAAGGTTCGAAGGTTGTTGGGATACGGAGATGATTCGAATCAAGCTGTTGTGAGGCCGGTGAGATCCGTATCTTGTCCGTTGAAGGATCGACGGCTGGGAGAGCTCTTTGATGGCCTGAGATCCAATGACTGCGTAGGTCCTAGGCCGTTATTGCATATCCTAGGCCACTCCTCGATATGATTCATTATTTGGAATTCTGTTATACTAGACTTGGGCTCTCCCGTGCCAGGTTTCGCGGGGGCGCGGAAAGGCTTGGTTCAGACGGTCGAGGGATGACCTGGCCTTGATGGCCAAAATGCACAGATAGCTCGCGCTGCTGGGGCGTAAGCGTGGCTCGAGCAGTAGAGGCTCAAGGGCAGCTGAGATATGACAAAATAAATAAACCGAACGTGAAAATAGTTTCGTTCCGCGGAGGTGCATGTCGAGCTATGGATTGCTCGAGGAAACCGAGCCATGGGTTGCTCGGGTAAGCCGAGCCACGGATCGCTCGGGGAAGCCAAGCTATGGATCGCTCGGAGAAGCTGAGCTATGGATCGCTCGGGGAAGCCGAGCTATGAATTGCTCGGGGAAACCGAGCTATGGGTTGCTCGGGGGAGCCGAGCTATGGATTGCTCGGGGAAACCGAGCTATGGGTTGCTTGGGGAGGCGAGCTATGTGTTGCTCGGGGGAGCCGAGCTATGGATTGCTCGGAGAAACCGAGCTATGGGTTGCTCGGGGGAGGCGAGCTATGTGTTGCTCGGGGAAGCCGAGCTATGGATTGCTCGGAGAAACCGAGCCATGGATTGCTCGGGGGCGCCGAGCTACAGATTGCTCGGGGAGGCTGAGCTATGGGTTGCTCGATCCGCCGAATCATACTAGCTAGCTCGTTCTTTGTGAGCGCAATGTAGCAAGTGGGGGCCAGGGCTGATCTTAGCCCCTTCGTACGGTTATCAATGCAATGATAATTTTACCCCTCAACACATGCCCCCCACTCCCTAGTTTGAAGCATAGGTTCGGGCATAGGGAGTATAGACATAGGTGGCGCGATCCGAATGGGGGGGATGTGGATTTGACAGCCCACGCAATGATGCCCTAATTAATGCTGCGTGGTCGTCCTGCCTTCTCGAGGTGGATCCATCGTTTCTTAGGAGCGAAGGCAACGGTTGGGGAAGCACCACGTAGGAAATCTCGATCTTCACGGCGCCTGCAGCGGCGGTTCCGAACGTCTTGGTTGAGATGCCTTATCTTCTCCCTGAGGCAGTTTCTTTTAGTGAAAATGGAGTTGAAGCTGCGCCCTCCCCATTCGTAGAGCTCTTTCATTTTTTCCTGAAAGAATTTATTCTTCTATTTCCTTTGCGACCTCGTTCAGCGCCTCTTTTGATCGAATGCATGGTGAGTCCCAGTGATCAGGCTTCGGAGGTGCCCCTGGCGGATCAGAACGGATACGCCGCCTATACAAGATTTTTCAGGATGTTACCCAGATGCTCCCGACGGCTGACAATAGGGTGACATTCGAATTAGGGGACAGAGCATTCTGTTATGAGGAAAGTTTGAGGGCAGGCCTCAGATTTTCTCTTCATCTGCTGGTGCGGGAGGTGATGAGGTTCTACAATATATGCTTCACCATGGTGGCTCCCAATAGCTGGCGCAACCTTATTGGATTCATCTCGCTATGCAGCCGCGTTGGGGTAATCGTGACTCTCCCGATGTTCAGGGTATGTTATAATTTGGTTTCTGGGAGGGCTTCTGAGTGGCCCTACATTAGTCCTCGGAGGTCTTTCAAGATGATTTCAGACAATCCGTCATCGATAAAAGAGTGGAAATCGCGATTCTTTATAGTCGAAGGGAATATTGGCTCAGATTTTCTCCGGGTGTGGGGGCGATATGTGAAGGATACAGAGGTGCATCCAAAGTTATCCAAGTAGGAGAAGAAGGATTTGATCGTATTATGCAACAGTCGAGTGCTTCCAGCCAGCGCCCTTCTATCAGAGGATGCTCTCTTCGCGGCTGGATTGAGTCCCATGGATCCTCACGGTAAGCATTATTTTGTAGCCAATAGGTTAATGTGATTTTAGCTTCGATTTTTGTGCGAGCTAACGGGCGAGTCGCATTGCTCCTGCAGCCGAAAGGTTGGCATTCGTGAATCAGGTGAGAGAGGAATTGGGCAAGCGTCATAGGAGGTCCGGCTCCAGTAGTAAGTATAGGGCTGAGAAAAGGCCTCGCCCTTCCGGTCCCCGCCCTGGGGGGACCAAGAGAAATGGTGATGACTGTCGTTCCTCGTTGCCACAGGATGGAAGTATCGCGGTTCCGACGGTGCATGGTCCTTCGGTGGCGGAGGAAGGTCTGTCAGCGGGGAGAGATCAAGACACCGCGGGGGTTTCGAAGGAGGCTGCCGAAATTTCCTCCCCACATGTTGGCGTTTTGTCAGATGATGGAGAGGGAGCAACGTCAGTTCACTCGGAGACCCCCGTGGCCGGGGTTGCTCGGTTCCCCTTATTGGAGGCTAGTGGTCCGGAGAAGTTGCAGGCGGAGGCGGGAGTGGTCTCCGCTTCAATCGAGATGAGGGAAACGGTCGTAGTTGCCGAAGTTCAGTCCAGGTTTCCCGTGGGAGAGTCAGCGGAGGATGAAGGGGCAACCGAATCAGTCGAACCAACGACCGAACCTCGCGGGGCATCTTTCGTCGAAAGGCTTTCTGCTGAGGCACCAGAGGCCCCGAGAGAAACTAAAGTCCAAGAGGAGTCTGCCGGGGGTAGAGAAATGTTCGAAGGAGCAGAAGAAGAAGAAGAAGAAGGAGAAGGGGGGGAGCCGCTGAGCGAAGGGGACGTCCGAGTTGGGGCTCCCCTTGCCGGAGCTGAGATGCCTGAGTCCTCTCAAATGAGGGCTTTGGTGGAGGAGGTTGGCCGGACGAGGGCCTCAGGGGCCGCGGGTTCCCAAGTTGGCTCCCTGAGTATTGATTTCCACTCACGCAATCCGGAGGTGAGTGCCATGTTCTCCGCTTTGATGCGGTCTGTGTTACAAGAGGGAGAGAGTTCCTCGGCAGAAGGGAACGATCCGAAGGATCTTGTCGAGGTGGCCTTTAGGCACACTGGAGTGCCGAACAAGCTTTCCTTCTTGCCGAGATTGATGACCTTGCCCTCACAAGGATTGCTTCGGATTATGCATCTCAGGTAAGTCTTCATACCGAAGCAGGGTTTTCGGTCAGTTAGTTGGACTGTGTTTTCATACATGTAATCCTTTTCGCAGAATGCCTTGATCATGAGGGCGTTGAAATGGCGTTTGCATCTGGCTGTCGGAGCTTGGGCTCGGGCCCGTAAAGAAGTCGATCACCTCAAGGAGAGGGTGGATTCAACAACCAGTCTTTCTCGAGCCTTGGCGGTCTCCCAAAGGGAGCTCGAGGAGACTCGTAAGGTCCTTACAGCTGAGAGAGAAAGAGCTTCTCAACTCGCAATGCAGGTCAATGAGCTTCAAGGCTTTCGTGAGCAATCCGACAAGGCTAGTTTGGAATTATCCCAGACTAGGGTGGAGCACGAGGATAAGGTCAAGGCCATGCAGCGATTTTTCGATAAGAGATGGGACCAGCTGAAAGCCAGCCACGCCAAAGATAAAAGCAACTGGGATAAGAGGCTCAAGGAGGAGGAGCTCAAGTGCCGGCAGCGGCAGGACCAGCTCACCCGTTTGGACAAAGAACTTGCCGAAATGAAGGATCGGCTAAAAAGGTCAGACGAGTGAGCTGCTCAGCTCTCTGACGAGCACAACTACGCTCACCAGGAGATTGGGGACAGACAGTCCCGGGTTGATGAACTCAAAGAGAGTCTTCATTAAAATCAATCGGCTAAATCGAAGGCTCTCAATAGGGTTCAAGCGCTGGGCGATGAACTAGCTCGGCGGGACGAGCAGGTAGGGTGTTTCCTATCTCGTCTGTTTTGGCCTTTTGACCTTCATCTTACTCGCTTTTTGTCTGCAGGTAAACAAGATGAGCCTAGAGTTCCAGGAGCAGTTGAAGGCCTTCGGAGAGGAGGCGGCTTCGAGGCACCGAAGGATTTCCGAGTTGGAGAAACAACTGGCCGAGGCAAACACGCGGGCCTTTTCAGCGGTGGAGGAGTATAAGAGCTCCATCCAGTTTGCCGAGGAACGTAGGGCGGCTTGTGCCGATGCATTCCGGTTTGGCGAAGAAGAGGCACGAGCTAAGATCACCCAAACTTATCCCGACCTGGACTTGTCCTGTTTGGAAGCCGAATATTATGAGATCCGCACCCCAGGGGCCGAGGAGGATGAGTATGAGGAGATATCAGACATCGATCTCGAAGCTGTTCTGGGCATCGACGCTGCCGCTAAGGTATCTCGGCGGGACTCCATCGAAAAGGGAGAGCCAAGCGATGCCCCTGCCGACGCCGCTGCAGGAGGCGCAGGGTCTGATCCCAAGCCTTGATCCCTTGAGGGCCTCCACATGTATTTTCTATTTCTTTTCTTTTGTATTTCAACCGGAAATTAGTAAACAGATTAGTTGTTTTCGTTTGTTCGCCTTTCTCGGATGATTTCTCATCTTAAGTTTTATCCCAACCGCGAGCAACCTATGGCTTATTTGCGCTGCTTGGTTAGTTTTTTGGCTCGAATCTGAAGGAACATCTTGGTCGAGGCCAAGGCATAGGGATATCCCCGATGAAGGAGCCGAGAGACAACACAGCTCAGTAAAAAAGGAGGTTGAGAGACGATTCAGTTCGGCTTAGACCGAGCGACGCAATGGTTCGGCTAGGGCCAAAGGACGAAATAGCTCGGCTAGGGCCGAGGGACAAAATAGCTCGGTTGGGGCCGAGGGATGAAAAGCTCGGCTAGGGCCGAGGGATGAAATAGCTTGACTGGAGCCGAGGGACGAAATAGCTTGGCTAGGCCGAGAAATGCGGTAGGTCGACTGGATGGGACCAGAAATTACAAAGCATCTTGGCTAGGACCAGGGTAGTCCGTCTTATCAGTGGCGAAATCGTGGACACACCTTCGACAAAAAGAGGGGAGTTTGGTCCCGAGAAGGGGGGGTTTGTTGAACCCCCATTGTCATCCATTTATCCTTTTTGGTAAAGAGAGGGTGCTTCCTCATTTTCCATGAGCGGTCACTGAGGTGATGACGCGTAGCAAGATTTTATATCAGTGGCACTGGGGCCGATGGCTAGGGCGATTAGGGCTCTCGCCTGGAGCGGTTTAAATACTGATAGGTGATAGGCCATCGTTAACCATTTCCTTTGCCGATCTTCGCTGGCCTATCCAAGCTTGCGATAGTAGGATGGCTTCCATGGATAGAGGGGGGTCGGCTGGAGCACCAATCGATGGTGTTAACGCTCGTTGGGGGGCCCATAGGGGTCGTACCAAGGCGGTGATCGACGGGGACGTCCTGGCCTCATTGTTTGTAAGTTGTGAGTGACTCCAACAGGCGACCGAGCAATACATGATTGCCTCTACTAGGGAGATCATGTACCTCCGTGCGGTCAACGATCGGTTGGAGAAGCGTGTGGCGTCCCTTCAGCAACAAGTGTGCGACCCGGCAGTGGAGCGAGGGGAAGGCTCAGCAGTTCCCGAAGAGAATGATAAGGCCCTGTGAGGGGTGATGTATTTTCTTTTCTTTTTGTCGCCCCCTATTTACGATGAACGAGAAGAACCATTTCTATAGCTTTTGTGTTTGTCGTTGTTTTGAGACGCTTGCTTTCACCGTGCGGACTTTATAAGCGATCTATCCCTCGGAGGGTTTCTAGCCATCCTTGCCCGGATCGAGGCGTGGGATAATATTCAGTCATGTTGGACTGAAAATAGGTACTTCAGTTTGCTTCGAAGTATAGAAACAGCTTTGGCCTTAGAGGGGAGCATAGGGCGGTGCCTATGTCCGCGCCTAGGTCCCACAGGCAGTTGGGCCGGAGCATAGGGTATCGAAACGTCCCTATTGAGGATATTTGGCCCTCGCGTCTCTTTATTACCCCTGTTAGTGCCTTATCTTTTTCAAGGCAGGTCGATCTTCGTTTTGCCGAAGTAAATAGCATGGCTCTGCAGTCGGCAAAAGGTCCCCTCGGCACTTTCCGAGGGACCTTTACTGCATCGATCTTTTCCAATGTAGGTCGCTTTGGCGTGCGATGTAAGCGCTTATTTTCCATTGGAGGACGTTATTTTTGCAAGACGATCTCCCAGGTCTGCCAGTATCTGTAAGATCGGTGGACGAATTTCTGTATTTAAAGCTCATGATCCAGAATCAGAGAAAATCTTTTGGCATACGTCATGGTTCGGGCGATGCGCTTGGCACACAACGAAGGGTGCCGCTCTTATCCCGGGAGGCCACGTGGTGGCATGGGTTGGATGTTTTGAATCTCGGGGCTTTCGGCTCTGATAGCTGCTCCCGGTTCATCTTCGCCTATAAAAAGAGGAAAGAGGGTTGTGT
This sequence comes from Calamus simplicifolius, assembly GCA_900491605.1. NCBI lineage: Eukaryota > Viridiplantae > Streptophyta > Magnoliopsida > Arecales > Arecaceae > Calamus > Calamus simplicifolius. Next base: position 33,295 of record UESW01001709.1, on the reverse strand, counting down.
TGGGTCATCCCAGAGTTTTCTTCTCTGTGAATTGTGAAGGTTTACATGATGCCTATCTCTCTAGGGCTTAGAGCGGGAGGACCGAGCTTTCCTTCTGCAGGTCATCGTCCTCCGGACAGCTGGGGTGATGAAGGAGCCGCTGGAGAGTGGCTCGTACTCAAGAGAGGAGTTTCGGAGATCGTATGGAGAGCGTATAGGAGGTTCGCAGAGATCACAAGGAGAGCGCACATATGCGCTTCCTGTGTGTCCTTTGCGATTCGCCATGGGGGACGCAAGGCAGGAAGTCCACGCATGCTTCCCATGACTTACATGAACTTCGCCTCCTCCCCTGATCCGGATTCTTGGGCTCATCCGCCCGAGGAATCTTTTGCCACGTGAGGAGGGGGGTGATGGTGTGTTGTCCGCTAGTACGTTGCCTTTTGACTTGGGCAGTGGCTAGCAGTACACACTCGATTTGGGGGAGTACCCTGTTATCAGGGTCCGCGAGCTTTCTTCCCACTCGTCGGAGGGCTTTGCGGATGGGTGGCTTGGGACAAGGCTCATCCACCCTTTCTGATTTCTCTAATATCTTGGGCCGGATGCCGAGATATCATTATTAACTGAAGCTGGTCACAACAGTCGGGCCGAATCATTTGCTCGTTATCAGGGCGAGCTGACTGGTTCATGGTTTGTCTAATTTGTTGGATCAGATGCCGAAGTATCATTGTTAACCGAAGCTATCTTGGAGCAGTTCAGCCGAGCTATGTACTCGTCTTCATTTCCTGTGCTTCAACGCACTTGTAATGCCTCTTAGGTGGTTGTAATTCATTTCGCTGGTAATAAAATAAAGAAAGTTTTATCCTTTCTCCTAGCTCCTGTTTCTTTTTGTGCTGAGAGTTGTCGCTCCCGTGTCGTAGCATACTTTGGCAGCGTTCTCGCCGCTTTGTTTTTCGTCAAAATCGCAGCTCGGTTCTCAATAGGGGAGACCGTTTGTTCCTATTCGAGTTGAAGGGAGACCTGGGCGGTCGTGCGGACTCACGTGGTAAACATGATTTTGTTTGTAGAACAAAACAGGTGTTTCTTCGAAAAGAGAGCTCGTATGTCTCTTTTGAGTAGAGGGAAGTACCGCGAGGCGCTAACATCATCTTGGGGTGTTTAAGAAACTGCTCGGCTCGTCCGAGTTTTCAGATAGTATCTTACTTGGCATAGGATAAGGCGTAGAGATATCGCTCGTTCTTGGCCGAGGATTTTGCGCTACCCGACCCAGTCAGGGCTTATAAACTGCCCAAATTTGGATGGAACTTTGGAGATTGCTTGGTTTGGTCGGAATTTGTGATAACGAGACATGCGTTTCGGCTTTAGGCTGGGGCTTTGATAGTGGGAAAAGCTCCTCGGCTTTGGCCGGGATTCTTAATAGTAGAACATATTCCTTGACTTTGGCCAAGGTTCGAAGATTTATTGCTCGGCCCAGCCGAGGTTCGAGATTTGTTGCTCGGCCCAGCCGAGGTTCAGAGATTTGTTGCTCGGCCCAACCGAGGTTCGGAGATTTTGTTGCTCAGAGGGATAACTCGGTCGTCTCGAGACTTCTGATGTTTGGTTCCTGTGAGATTTGGCGCGGACCGCCAAAGTGAAATGGGCGGCGCATGGGGGCGCCCGATATTTATGATTTGGTGATTTCCAAGGGAAGTGAGTCAGCGTCAGCTGCTGATGCACCTTTTCATTTCTTTGCACTTCTCCAAGGGCGGCTGATTCGAGGAAATCCGGTGGGGTTTCGAGAACATTTACTTTGTGAGGACCCGGTAGATCGGAAGGAACCCAGTTTCTAGAGAAGGAGGGGGGTTCCCGAGTAGTTCGTCGACGCTTACCGATTTTCCTCGGGAGGGGGTGCGACTCTTCGCTTCCCGTGGGCACCAACCGAAGTGGTGATGCGCGGCAGATTCCCACGGGTCGGGATTAATGACCTGACTGATCGGAATACTCGCCAGGGCGATATAAATATGGACGAGGGGGATGCCAGTGTTTGTCATCCCCTTAGTTAGTTTTTTGATAGCTCCCGAGAGTAGGTATGGCCTCCCACGGTGAAGGAAAATCGACTGAAGAGCCGTACGGCGGCGGCAACGGCCGCAGGACTCCTGTGGGGGTCGCGTTCCTGTGACTGTCGATGGGATGGCCTTAGCGTCAGTTTTAGTGGGCCATGAGCAGCTCCAAAAGACGGTCGAGGAATTCCTTGCCGTCTCGACAAGGGAGGCCGAGGTTCTTCGCCGGATCATTGGCCGGCATGAGGGAGTGATAGCGTCCCTTCGTCAGTAAGTTGCCGAGCTGACTCAGCGTAGGGAGGGCCCGATAGCTCCTGAGGGAGACAGTAAGCCCTTGTGAGGGCTCTTTTTGTTTCTTCTTTTTTTTCTTTTCCTTGTTGTCGTTTCTCTTTCTTTTTTCTTTTTTTTTTTCAATCAATGAAGACAAAAATTTTGTATCTAGCGCATTTGTTGTCATCTCCAAAACGTTTGCCAATATCGATCGGGGCTTGTCAGCTACCCGGGTCTGAACGTAGTTTAGGAGAATGCTTAGGTTGGCCGGGGCTTGTAAGCCGCCCGAATCTGAACTTAGTTTAGAACGCTTAGGTCGACCGGGGCTTGTAAGCTGCCTGAATCCTAACTTAGTTTAGAACGCTTAGGTCGACCGGGGTCTCAGAATTTATTGCTCGACCCTGCCGAGGTTCGGAGATTTATTGCTCGACCCAGCCGAGGTTTGAAGATTTGTTGCTCGATCCAGCCGAGGTTCGGAGATTTGTTGCTCGGCTGATTTGTTGCTCGGCCCAGCCGAGGTTTGGAGATTTGTTGCTCGGCCCAGCCAAGGTTGGAGATTTGTTGCTCGGCCCAGCCAAGGTTCGGAGATATATTTGCTCGGCCCAGCCGAGGTTCAGAGATTTGTTGCTCGACCTAGCCGAGGTTCGGAGATTTATTCGCTCGGCCCAGCCGAGTTTGTTTGTTGCTCAGCCCAGCCGAGGTTCGGAGATTTGTTGCTCGGCCCAGCCGAGGTTTGAAGATTTGTTGCTCGGCCCAGCCGAGGTTCGGAGATATATTTGCTCGCCCCAGCCGAGGTTCGAAGATTTGTTGCTTGGCCCAGCCGAGGTTCGGAGATTTATTTGCTCAGCCCAGCCGAAGTTCGGAGATTTATTTGCTCGGCCCAGCCGAGGTTCGGAGATTTCCTGCTTAAATAGATAACTCAGTCACGCCGAGGATTTGGTAAGCAGCATCTGTTTTCTTCACGATTTTTGGTGATATAATTTGTGGTGATTATGCCATGAATTATGAAACAATATGCCAATAAAAATTTAAGAAGGCAAGCCTGTAGAGGGCGTACCCTACTGATGATACTTGCGGAGGTTGTTCGAATTCCACGTCCGAGGGATGGATCTTCCGCTTAGATCTTGCAGCCTGTAGGTACCTGGTTCAACGACCTCTGCTACTTGGTAAGGGGCCTTCCCAGTTTGGAGCAAGCTTTCCTTGCTCCAGCGGTTTGGAGACAGATGTTTTTCGGAGAATGAGGTCGCCAGGCAAGAAAGCTTTCCCTTTGACCCTGGAGGCGTGGTAACGGGTCACTCTTTGCTGGTAGGTAGCTATTCTGATCCAAGCTTTTTCTCTGATCTCCTCTACCAGGTCAAGGTTGGCATGGAGCTGCTCATCACTGGCTTCCTCCGAGTAGCTTTCCACCCGCAGGGAAGGGAGTCCTATCTCCACGGGGATGTCGGCCTCTGTGCCGAAGGCCATTCGAAATGGGGTCTCACCCGTGGGCACTCTCGGGGTGGTGCGGTAGGCCCATAGAACATGGTGCAACTCGTCTGCCCATCTGCCTCGGGCTCTGGAGAGCCAAGCTTTGATCCCTTGAAGCAGGGTTCGGTTGGTTACCTCGGCTGCTCTGTTAGCTTGTGGATGCTCGACCGAGGTAAGGCGATGATGGATTCCATGCTCCTCGCAGAACTAACGGAACTTCGGATTGTCAAACTATTTGCCGTTGTCAGTAATGATGGTGTGCGGAAGGCCGAAGCCGCAGATAATGGATCTCCATACGAAGTCCTTGGCTCGAGCCTCAGTTATTTGAGCAACTGCTTCCACCTCGACCATTTGGTGAAGTAATCGATGGCGACGAATAAAAACTTTCGCTGCCCCATGGCGAGTGGAAACGGACCGAGAATGTCCATTCCCCACTTGGCAAAGGGCCAAGCGGAGGAAATGGGGACCAGGCTGGTGGAGGGGAGCCTCTGAATACTGGAGTGTCTTTGGCATGGGTCACAAGCTCGGACAAGGTCATCAGCATCCTTTTGCATGGTTGGCCAATAGTAACCTTGACGCAGCACCTTATGGCATAAAGACCGGCTTCCCAGATGGTTGCCGCAAATCCCTTCATGTACCTTCCAAAGGGTATAATCGACTTCAGATGGGCGAAAGCATCTGAGCAGCAGCATAGAGAAGGACCGCTTGTAGAGCTGGTCGTCAATCAGCACATAGCGGGTGGCTTGCAGCTTCAGCTTTCTGGCTTCCCTTCGATCGGATGGGAGCGACCCTTCTTTAAGATACTTCTAGATGGGGTCGAACCATGATGGTTCGGCCTCAACTTGCATTACTCGGTCAGCTTTCGCGATACTGGGTCTCTCCAAAATCTCCATATGAAATTTTCATTCGGCGTCCATTGATTCCGCGGTTGCCAGCCGAGATAATAGGTCGGCACGGACATTTTTGGATCTAGGAATTGAATGATCTCAAATTCAGGAAAATGGAAGAGTAGGCTTCGAACCTCTTGGAGATATCGGACCATGTTCGGTTCTCGAGCCTCAAACTCGCCCCGTACGTGACCAGCCACCAGTTGAGAGTCGGTGAAGGCATTCAGCCTCTTCACCTTAAGGTCGCGGGCGATTCGGAGCCCGACGAGCAGAGCTTCATACTCGGCCTCATTATTGGAGGCCGAAAAGGAGAAGCGGACACCATATTCGAAAGTAGCCCCCTCCGGGCTGGTGAGGACTAAGCCCGCACCAAAGCAATGGGCGTTGGACAACCCGTCGACATGGAGGAGCCACCGGGCGTTAGATTTTGGGTGCTCGGGGAAGTTGGGAGTGGAGCCATCCTCCAGGATGGTACATTCGAGGAGAAAGTCAGCTAGCACCTGAGCTTTGATAGCCGGCGAGGCTGGAATCGAATGTCATGCTCGCTCAACTCGACGGCCCATTTAGTCATCCTCCCCGATGTCTCCGGGCGATGGACCACCGCCTTGATGGGTTGGTTAGTCAGGACCATCACAGAATGTGCTTGGAAGTATGGCCGCAACTTTCGGACTGAGGTTATCAAGGCCAACACCATCTTCTCAATCCGGGTATACCTTGTTTTCGCATCTCGGAGCAGTTTGCTGACATAATAAATTGGCTTCTGGGCCTTATTTTCTTCTCTGACCAACACCGAGCCAATGACACCTTCCGAGATAGCCAGATACAGGAACAATGTTTCCCCAGGGTTTGGACTGCTGAGGAGAGGGGGAAAGCCGAGGTACTTCTTGAGATCTTCGAATGATTTTTGGCACTCGAAAGACTATTGGAAATTCTTAGCCAACCAGAGAGTTTTGAAGAAAGGGAGGCATCTTTCGGCAGACTGAGCCACGAAGCAGTTAAGGGCTGCTATTCTTCCAGTTAGGCGCTGAACTTCTTTAATAGATGCTGGGGGCGCCATCTGCTGAAGAGCCTGGATCTTCTGGAGGTTAGCTTCGATACCCCGTTGGGAAACCATGAAGCCAAGGAACTTTCCAGAGTTAACGCCGAAGGTGCACTTAGTTGGGTTGAGCTTCATCCGATATTTGCGGAGTGTCGTGAAGCTTTCCAAGAGATCCTCGATGTGCTGTGACGCTTCTTTGCTCTTGACCAGTATGTCATCGACATATACCTCCGGATTAGGTTCCCTCAGAGAGGAGCTGGTCAGGGGAGCTGCGCTCTATCTCCATAAGGATTTGCACCCTAGGAATAGTGAGTGGGGTGTACCAGTTGAATCACCTAGGCAGGCTCGGGAGCGATTTCTTGGCGGCAGTGGGGGAGCTCTTTGGCGATGAGACGGGCTTGGCTGACGGATAGGTCGATGCCTGTCCAGACCCTTGCATTCTTTCTTCCTTGCTAGCTCGGTGCGGGTAGCCCTTCGTGATTCCTCGACCCTGGCGTATTTGTCTGCCAGGGCCATCATATCGGAGAGGTTTGGGGGGTAACTGACCTCCATCGCTAGGTAGAAGTCGCTCTCCTTCAAAACTCCTCCCGCTAGGACGAACATAGCTACCTTATGATTAAGGTGGTCCACCTCCAGCATGGCCCTGTTGAAACGACCAAGGTAATTTCTCAAGGACTCCCCCTCTCTCTCTCTGCTTAACTTCAGAGAGGGAGTCGGATCTTCGTTGGTGACGGCGGCTACTGATGAACTGGCCAATAAAAAGACGGCTCAGCTCGTCGAACGAATCAACGGAACCCGGTTTCAAGGTGTTGAACTAGGTTCGGGCAGATCCTCTGAGGGTGGAAGGGAAAGCGTGGCAGAGGACCACGTTTGATGCTCTGTGGAACATCATTATTGACTGAAACTACTGAGGTGATCATCCGGATCAGAGGAGCCGTGGTAGGGCTCGATGGTGGGTAGCTTAATAGGGAGGGAATCACTTCCTGCATGATCCCCTTAAAGAAAGGGACATCCTGCCCCGCCTTAGGCTGAGGCGGGTGAGCCTGCTTGGCGGCGTCCAGCTCTTGATGCATCTCCCAGAGCTATCAGCGGATCTCCTCTTCAGGCATAGGAGGAGGGGCCGGATGTGGAGATGGCGTCAAATCATGGCGGGAGAGCTCCGGAGAAAAGGATCGGGCCCGTCGAAGTTTGGGGAGATCATTATCGTAGCCCCCTCGCAGGACTGGTCTGGCCTCCTTGGGTCGGTGTGGGGGGTCGCGGCTTCACACGGGCCAGAAGAAGAGGTGGTTGGAGAAAGAGGAGCTGCGGCCTCCTCGGGGAGGCATGGAGCAGGGGCAGCCGTAACTGGATGGGGGGCTGTGAAGCGCTCCTGAACCAGATGGGTCAGGGCTTGGACCTGCTGGACCAATGTGGCAAACTGGTTCTGGGTCACTGGGACAGCTGGTGGCGATGGAGTATCGGCTTGTGGCGGCGGCGGCGGCGCGATACTCATCGGATCGGGTCTTTGGGAGGCGACCTGATCCTGGGCTTCAGAAGTTACTTTTCTCCGATTGGCCATTGGAGAGGTTCTCTTCCAGATCGAGATCCTTGTCTCCTTTCTTCAAGTTTTAATGGGACTTGAGGCCCTTCCTCTAGTGCCAATCTGTTGCCACTGGAATCTATCCTCTGACTAGGGCGCGGTCGGTCTCCTGATCGGCCTTCCTCCTGGGCGGACCTGCAAAGAAGTCCTCACGCGAGAGGCATTGGGGGTGGTCCTCCGCGGAAGGCCCTCCGACGCTCAAGTCAGTGGGGATCAGCGATCAATAAAAATAAGAGAAGGCTCTCTCTGGGGAGTCCCTTCAGGGCTGGCCTATCGGGAGCTCGTACAGAGCGCCAATGGCGGAAAGGAGAAGGGGAGCAGTGAAAGAGAGAGAGTGATGCTGAGACTGAGCTAAGAGTTGTGTATAGGAGCTTGGGCGTACCTGAGAGAATCTAGGAGTGTCTTATTTATAGGCAATCACCTGAATCTTGAGCGCCTTCTGGAAGGTTCGAAGGTTGTTGGGATATGGAGATGATTCGAATCAAGCTGTTGTGAGGCCGGTGAGATCCGTATCTTGTCCGTTGAAGGATCGACGGCTGGGAGAGCTCTCTGATGGCCTGAGATCCGATGACTGCGTAGGTCCTAGGCCGTTATTGCAGATCCTAAGCCACTCCTCGATATGATTCATCGTTTGGAATTCTGTTACACTAGACTTGGGCTCTCCCGCACCAGGTTCCATGGGGGTGCGGAAAGGCTTAGTTTAGACGGTCGAGGGACGACCTGGCCTTGATGGCCGAAATGCACAGATAGCTCATGCTGCTGGGGCGTAAGCGCCACTCGAGTAGCAGAGGCTTGAGGGCGGCTGAGATATGACAAAAGAAATAAACCGGACGTGAAAACAGTTTCGTTCCGCGGAGGTGCATGTCGAGCTATGGATTGCTCGGGTAAGCCGAGCCACGGATTGCTCGGGGAAGCCGAGCTATGGATTGCTCGGGGGAGCCGAGCTATGGGTTGCTCGGTTCCCCGAGCTATGGGTTGCTCAGGGAAGCCAAGCTATGGATTTCTCAGGGGCACCGAGCTACGGATTGCTCAGGGGCACCGAGCTACGGATTGCTCGGGGAAGCCGAACTATGGGTTGCTCGGGGGAGGCGAGCTATGTGTTGCTCGGGGAAACCGAGCCATGTGTTGGCCCAGATGGCAACCCAAGAGGGGGGGGTGAATTGGGTTCTTAAAAATTTAAGACTTTTTAGAAGATTTAAACTGATTTGCTCAAGATGTGCAAGTGAGTGAAATTAACTAATAAGCAATGCACAAGCAATTAATAACTAGAGATAGAGAGAGAGAGAAAATATATCACGGCAAACACAAGATAATTTTATAGTGGTTCGGTGCAACCAACACCTACGTCCACTCCCAAGATTCACTTGGGTCCACACTATAATCTCTCTAGATTACAGCCGAGTTGTTTTCCAAGCTCACAACTCAAACTTGTTGTTTTACCGGGTGCACAACGAACCCAGCTGGTTTTACTCGGGCTTACCAGCACAAAACCCTACACGTTGTTTTTCTAGGGCTCACAACTAACCCAAGCTTAAACAAGCTTAACCCGAGGTAAACTACCTCCTCTAGTTCAATCCCCCAGATTGAACTAGTCAAAAATAAGATGAGTATAGTGTTGTGAATACAAAAGCTCCTCAATGAGCAAATACACAAATTTAAGAATAAGGTTTAGAAAAGCCTGATTTGTAGATAGATCGGCTTTTGATCTTTTCTTCTTTTCTTCTTTTCTTCTTCTCCTTGCTGGATTGAATCAAGCCTCAGCTCCGATTCTTCGTGGTTGAAGCGGTTGAGAAGGGATGAAAAGCAAGAACCGAATCTCCTTTCTCCAAGTTGGGAAATCCTCCAAGACTTTGATTTTGAACGCTTTGGATTCCTCTTGAGTCTTTTGGAGTGGAGTGGATTTGAGCTAGATGGTTTTTCCTTTCAAGATTCAAGCTCACGATTTTTGAAGTGGGATTTGTCTATCTCAGATTTTCTCTTTGTTTTTCAGATTTTCCGTTTTTCTCTCTTCTCTTTTTCTTTTGAACAATAGACTCCCCTTCTTATAGATTTCTTTTACACCTCTTTTGGAATAAAACTATCTGTTGGAGTGTACCTTCTATCAAAATATATCCGTTAGAAATGAGTAAAAATAGAAAAGTTACCGTTAGAGCTGATCTGGCAACTTCGTTTTTCATTCCAGGTGGGTTGGAGTCGACTCTAACTTTTCTGGAGTGGCTCTAGCTCGAGGCGTTTTAAACTGATTTTTCTGGGGTCGTCTCTGGCTTTTCTGGGGTCGACAAGAAACTTTTCCGGAGTCAACTCTAACTTACCCGGAGTCGACTCTAGGTTTGAGCCAGAAAAATCGACTTTCTGCTTCGTATGTGAGAGTCGACTCTAACAGTCTCGGAGTCGACTCTAATGACCGTGCCAGTTCCGGAGTCGGCTCTGTGATTCTCAGAGTCGACTCTAATGTCTGCAATTCTTACCTAGACATTAGATTCGATCCAGAACACATTGTAACTCTTGATTTTGATCTTTCAATAGTCTTATAGGCTGAAACACTAAATCAAAATCATAGAGCCTTCACAAATTATACTCAAATAGTTTTGTTAATCATCAAAATCATCAATTGGGTCAACAATCTCCCCCTTTTTGATGATAACAAAAACTTTGAGTATATGCATTCAAAAATTCAATCAAACTAAGGATTAGTCATTTTAACTTTAAAACATTGAAATTAAGGTTTTGATGCCAATGTTCAATGTAATCTTTAAAATTGCATATGGGTTCAATATAATCCATTAATATTGAATTGTTAAACTTAATGTGCATAGCATTGTAAATGAGCTTTTTATTAGGCTCCCCCTGCATTGAGTAGCTCTTCTTATATATAAGCATCTAATTTTAACAGATTAACATTTCAAGACATATTGCATAAACAATTAATTCTCCCCCTTTCTTTCTTTCTTTATGCATATATAATTCAATCTTTCTTTGCATATACACAACTATCTCTCTCCCTTTTTTGTTATTAGCAATAAGGAGAGTAATGAAAAATTTATAAACTCAATAAGGCATAGGAATCCAATCAATCAAAATTTGAAAAAGTGAAATTGTATTTCATATGCAAGAACCATTACATCAGTTGATTCATTTACATATCAAAATGAAATACATTGGATAATTAAAAACTTCCTAAGTACAAGCTATCAAAAACAAGATCAAATGTGCTTGAATACAATTTTCTTTAGATGACCAATTATCTCCATTACATCATCTTTTTGTGCTTTCTTAAAATTTTCAAGACTAGCTTCAATTTGAGAGACTGCAAGGTCAATATTCTTCTTTAATTGACCCGTTGCATGAACATACGATCCAGATCCATCGGCAATGCCTTCCATCCTTTCGAAGATCTTGTGAAGCTCAGCTCCAAAGGATTCTACAGAACTGCCTAAGGTATAGGATAGCATGTCCAGTCTCGAATTTAATTCTTCTTTTAACTGATTAAAGTCATCCTTCAATTGATTAATTTCATTTGATCTGACTGTCATACTCAGCAAGTAAGCTTCTTAACTGATCAAGTTGTTCATTAGAAAATCTTCCAGAATTAGTAATAGGCTGATGTGGAGGTGATGGTATAGAACTCGGTCCGGCCTCCGAAGGTCCAGCAGACGAAGGTCCCGCAAATGATGAATCAGGGACTGATGGTCCCGCAGTAGATTGTCCCAGGATTTCTTCTATTCTGGTTCCCTCTGCACCATCCCTATCTGTTCTTTCCTCTCTCCTCATCCAAACACCATTAACTTTCTTAAATCCCATTCTATGAATAGTTGAAGTGCTGTAATAATCAGTGTGTCTCAGTTTTCTTAATGGTTCATTTTCCATGATGAGCACACCCTGGCTTCTAAAAACTAATGTCAGAATCATACCGTAAGGCAGTGTTGATCTTTTCTTAGTGACTGCCTCAGCCATGTAACCTATCATCATGCCAGCTAAATTGACTGGCCTCCCAGTGATAATGCAGTCCATCATCAGAACGTCTCGCTCCGAGACATACTCGAATCTCCCTATTTTCGGAAATAAGATTCTACCACATATATTATGCAATAATCTGAGTTCTAGGTTTAACTGATTTGCAAAGATCTCTTCGAACTCAGTCACCTCTCTTCCTAGCATCCTTGATAGTGCACCACTTCTGTCATTGAGTTGACATTCCATTAAACCAACAGTGGGCATTTCTAATAGGGTTCCAAGAATTTAGTTGTTACCACAACCCTAGTTCCTCTCACTGTGCTTATCAAACCTCCTTCTCCTCTGCTTAATCCATTGTAAAACTCCCTTACTAATGCCGGATATGTGGGCAAATCTAGTGAGCACACTTTCTCCCATCCCATATCCCTTAAATTTCTTCCAATAGAAAAACCCTCCGATTCAAATAAATCAAAATTAACTTTCCTCCCAGTGGTAATGGTCTTACCAGCTAATTGATCAACCTTAGGAGATGAGGGTGAAGGTAGAGAATCCTCTTGAGTGGCCGAAGAGGAAGAAGGCGATGGTTGCCTCCGAACCGTGCGTTTCTTCGTTGGAACGGATGCTCCAGCGACGAATCCACGCCTCTTTGGTGCCATTGAGAGGATTGGAAGGTTAATCAGGGGTTTTGAGTGGATTTGGGGAAGTTGGAAAAGTTTTGGAGCTCTTAGGAATGATTTAGGAGACGATTGGAATGAATGGGGGTTGACTCCGCCTTTTTATTTTTGACCTAACTCGACTTAGAGTCGACTCCCGAAAACTGGGTGTCGGCTCCGAGTCAGAAAGTCTGTCAGCGCTCGTATTAGAGTTGGCTCTAATCACTCAGACAGAAAATCAAAAACTCAGGTGTCGACTCCGCAAACTGTCAGAGTCGGCTCTAACAGTTTCAGAGATAAAAAATTGAGTTTCAAACAATTGAAACTGTTCAATTTAACCATCAAATTATAGATTAAAGTTATTTAGCAAGTGGGGAAACATTGACTCAAGATCTCGATAGATTTCCTTATTGAAATATTAAGATTTTTCAAGAAAATGATGAAATCTAGATTGATGTCCTTAAGAGTTTCAGAATACTATTCCAAAGGATCACAAACTCCTAATTCTCCTCTAAGATAACAAAATCTTTCTTCACTTAAGGGTTTTGTTAATATATCTGCAAGTTGTTCTTCAGTATTCACATAATCAAGACAAATTTCATTATTGGTTACATGTTCTCTTATAAAGTGATATCTTATTTCAATATGCTTTGTTCTTGAATGTTGAATTGGATTTTTAGTAAGATTTATTGTACTTGTATTATCACATCTTATGGGTGTCTTATCAAGTGTGATACCATAGTCTTCAAGTTGTCTCCTAATCCATAGGATTTGAGCACAGCAACTTCCTGCTGCAACATATTCTGCTTCCGCAGTAGATAATGCAACCGAATTTTGCTTTTTACTAAACCATGAGATTAAGTTACTACCTAAAAATTGGCATGCACCACTTGTGCTTTTTCTATCTAACTTGCATCCGGCATAATCAGAATCTGAGTATGCAATTAGATTTAATGTGGAGTCTCTAGAGTACTACCATAAACCTACATTTTTTGTTCCACTTAAGTATCTTAATATTCTTTTAACAGCTATTAAGTGTGATTCTTTAGGTTCTGATTGAAATCTAGCACACAAACATACAGAAAATAATATCTGGTCTACTTGCTGTCAAATAAAGAAGAGATCCGATAATACCTCGATAGTATTTTTGATCTACCTTTTTACCTTCTTCATCTTTGTCCAGCTTGCATGAAGGACTCATTGGTGTTCGAGGGGTTTAATTGATTCCATACCAAATTTCTTTAATATTTCTCTTGTGTACTTTGTTTGGTTGATAAAGATACCCTCTTTGCTTTGTTTGATCTGGAGTCCAAAGAAAAGTTGAGTTCTCCCATCATGCTCATCTCGAATTCTCCCTGCATCAACTTGGCAAATTCTTGACAAAGAGAATCGTTAGTAGCGCCAAAAACAATGTCATCAACATATATTTGTACTACAAGTAAATCTTTTTTTCTTTTCAAAAACAAGTTTTATCAACATTTCCTCTTGTAAAATCATTTTCTATTAAGAATTTACTTAACCTATCATACCAAGCTCTAGGTGCTTGTTTCAAACCATATAAAGCTTTGTGCAATTTAAAAACGTGATTTGAAAACTCGTGATCTTCAAAACCAGGTGGTTGTTCTACATAAACTTCTTCATTAATAAATCCATTTAAAAATGCGCTTTTTACATCCATTTGAAATAAGTTAATGTTCATATGACATGCAAATGCAAGTAATAGCTAATGGCTTCTAATCTAGCTACAGGTGCAAAGGTTTCATCAAAATCAATACCTTCCTCTTGATTATATCCTTTAGCAACCAATCTAGCTTTGTTTCTAATTACTATTCCATTTTCATCTAGTTTATTTCTAAAAATCCATTTTGATCCTATCACTGAATGATTTTTAGGTCTTTCAACTAAAGTCCAAACATTATTTCTTGTAAATTGATTTAATTCTTCTTGCATTGCTAACATCCAATTATTATCTTTTTCAGCATCTTCTATAGTTTTAGGTTCAATTTGTGATACAAATGCAAGATGATTACTAACATTTCTCATATATGATCTAGTTCTTATTCCTTGAGATGGATCACCTATAATCAATTCCTTGGGATGACTATGAGCATATCTCCAGTCTCTTGGAAGATCTACATCATTATGATCAATATTGACATCATCGTCCTTATGTGAATCATCATCTTTAGCTTCTTGTCATGATCTGAAGATACTTCAATATTAAGTTTTTCAAGATCTTTTTCAATTATGTTTGTATCTTCCTCATCATCAATCTTTTCAGATCTAGTTGCTAAAGATTCATCAAACACTACATGTATGGATTCTTCAACAATTAAGGTTTTCTTGTTAAAGATTCTATAAGCTTTACTAGTTGTTGAATAACCTAGAAAAATTCCTTCATCAGATTTAGCATCAAATTTTCCTAAGTTGTTTTTACCATTATTATGAATAAAACATTTACATCCAAATGCATGAAAGTATTTTATATTTGGTTTTCTTTCATTCCATAATTCATAAGGTGTTTTCTTTAATATTGGTCTTATTAAAGCTCTGTTTAAGATGTAACATGCTGTGTTAATTGCTTCCGCCCAAAAATACTTTGGTAGTTGCTTTCGCATAGCATGGTACGGGCCATGTCTTCTAGAGTCCTATTTTTTTTTCAACTACACCATTTTGCTGTGGAGTCCTAGGGGCTGAAAAATTATGATTAATTCCATTTTCAGTGCAGAAATTTTCAAATAAGTGATTTTCAAATTCTGTTCCATGATCACTTCTTAGAGATACTATAGTAGTGTTTTTCTCATTTGTGACTTTCTTGAAGAATTTCAGGAATATCGAGAAAGTCTCATCTTTGTGAGCTAAAAACATTACCCAAGTATATCTAGAATAATCATCTACAATCACTAGACCATATTTCTTTCCTCCTAGACTTGTGGTTCTAGTTGGTCCAAAAGGTCCATGTGAAGTAGCTCTAAAGCCCTAGAAGTTGAAACAATATTTTTAGATTTGAAAGAACTTCTAGTTTGTTTTCCAAATTGACATGCATCACATATTTTGTTGTTTTCAAAATCTAGCTTAGGTAAACCTTTAACTAAATCCATTTTAATTAGTTTTGAAATAAGGTGTGTGCTTGCATGACCTAATCTACGATGCCATAACCATCCAATATCATTTATGTTAGCATTGTCAGCAATTAGGCAATGACTACTTTCAGATATTTTGTCTAAGTCAACTAAGTACACATTGCCATCTCTATAACCAGTAAAAACAATGCTATCATTAATGGAATCAGATACTATGCAAATAGAAGATTTAAATGAAACATTAAAGTTCTTATCACATAGTTGGCTTATACTAATTAATTATGCTTTAAACCATCAACATAAAGTACATTATCAATACTATAGATGGAGTTATGCGAACTTTACCAAGGCCCATAATTTGACCTTTACCGTTATCGCCAAACGTCACAACTCCACCTTTCTTTTCTTCCAGGGTGATGAATTCATCTTTGTCACCCGTCATATGTCTTGAGCAGCCACTATCAAGGTACCACTTTTTCTTTGATCTTTTGGCTACAAGACATTCCTGCAACATAATTTAAACTTTATGTTTAGGTACCCAAGCTTTCTTGGGTCCTTCATGGTTAGCAGCAATAAATTTGTTCCTTTCGGAACCCATATTTTCTTTTTTAACATTTAACTTGTTGTTATTTTAACGTTTTGCATTCAAATGATTTATGACCTTTTCATTACATTTGAAACAAGTTATATTACTTTGGTTAGCTTTTATAAAATATTCTTTAGATTTTGTTTCCTTAATGTGTTATATCCTAAACCTGCTTTGTCAAAAACAGCTTTTTGACTATCTAAGATCATGTTAAGTTTAGTTGAGCTTAAGTAAATTTTTCAACAATGTCTTTATACTTTTTAACATCTTTCTTTAATAAATCATTGTCTTTAGAGATTGATTCTTTTCTAAAGCTTTTCTAATTGAACTTTTAAATCTTTGTTAGTTCTTAGTTTCAGATTTCAATCTATATCTTGATTAATATTTCTCTTTCTTTCCTAAGTTTCTTTTTCATTAGTTAAGTTCTTAACTTCTAAAGCTAATTCATTTTACTTTTAGCTAAGCTAATATTCATTTTTCAAAAACTTATACTTCTTTTTCAAAGATTTAAATCAATCATCAATTCATTGAAAGCTTCAAACATTTCATCAAATGTAAATTCATCGAGGGTTTCAGAACTTACCTCATTGTCGTTGTCGTCGTCGTTGGCCATGAAGCAGATATTGGCAACTTCCTTTTGTTCTTCTTCTTCGAAGGAAGATTCATCAGACCATGTTGCCAATATGCCTTCTTCTTTTTCTTGTAGGCCTTCTTCAGTAAAGGACATCATATTAAAGTGCCCCGGTTTTTACACTCATAACATACAAGGGGTCTTTCTCTTTTTCTTTGTCCTTGTCCTTTTTCTTATCTTTTTCTCCTCAAACTTGCTCCAAATTTCTTTTTATGGAAGGCCTTTTTCTCATAAACCTTCTGAATTTTTTGGCCAAGAGAGCAGTTTCATCATCATCCTCATCATTACTTTCACTGCTGCTCTCTTTCCATTTCTGCAGCTTGAGGGCAAGAGTTTTCTTCTTTTTTGTTCCTCCTCAACATGCTGCTTCATCAGCTCATGGGTCATTAAGGATCCTAGAAGCTCCTCTAAGGTAGTGTATTGAGGTCCTTTGCTTCTTGGATTGCAGTGACTTTTGCTTCCCACGATCTTGGTAGTGACCTAAGAATTTTGCGAACAAGGTCAGCATTAGAATAAATTCTACCAAGACTTTTAAACCATTCACAATATCAGTGAATCTAGTGAACATGCATGTGATGGTTTCAGTTTGTTCCATTGTAAATAATTCATATTTATGAACCAAAATATTTATTTTTGATTCTTAACTTGGTTTGTTCCTTCATGGTTATTTCCAACCTATCCCAAATTTCTTTTGCGGAATTACATGTGAGATTCGGTTGAATTCATTTGAGTCTAAGGAACAATATAAGATATTAATGGCTTTAGCATTTAGTTGTGCCATTCTCCTATCATTATCATTCCAATCCCTTTCGGGCTTAGGAACAATAGTGCCATCAATAAGGTGTGTGGGTGTACTAGGTCCATTATTATTACTCCCCACAATTCATAGTCAGAAGCTTGAATGAATATTCTCATTCTAGCTTTCCAATATGAATAGTTGGTTCCATTAAATAAGGAGGTCTATTCGTAGAATGACCTTCAGCAAAACTGAACCAACTTTGTGTTGCCATAGGATCTTTAGCCCTTGATCGTGAGATCAAATTCTAATGAGCACTTGCTCTGATACCAATTGTTGGCCCAGATGGCAACCCAAGAGGGGGGGGTGAATTGGGTTTTTAAAAATTTAGACTTTTTAGAAATTTAAACTGATTTGCTAAGATGTGCAATGAGTGAAATTAACTAATAAGCATGCAGCAATAATAACTAGAGATAGAGAGAGAGAAATAACGGCAAACACAAGATAATTTTATAGTGGTTCGGTGCAACCAACACCTACGTCCACTCCCAAGATTCACTTGGGTCCACACTATAATCTCTCTAGATTACAGCCGAGTTGTTTTCCAAGCTCACAACTCAAACTTGTTGTTTTACCGGGTGCACAACGAACCCAGCTGGTTTTCGGGCTTACCAGCACAAAACCCTACACGTTGTTTTCTAGGGCTCACAACTAAAAGCTTAACAAGCTTAACCGAGGTAAACTACCTCCTAGTTCAATCCCCCAGATTGAACTAGCAAAATAAGATGAGTATGTGTTTGAATACAAAGCTCCTCAATGAGCAAATACACAAATTTAAGAATAAGGTTTAGAAAAGCCTGATTTGTAGATAGGTTGGCTTTTGATCTTTTCTTCTTTTCTTCTTCTCCTTGCTGGATTGAATCAAGCCTCAGCTCGATTCTTCGTGGTTGAAGCGTTGAGAAGGGATGAAAAGCAAGAACCGAATCTCCTTTCTCCAAGTTGGGAAATCCTCCAAGACTTTGATTTTGAACGCTTTGGATTCCTCTTGAGCTTTTGGAGTGGAGTGGATTTGAGCTAGATGGTTTTTCCTTTCAAGATTCAAGCTCACGGATTTTTGAAGTGGGATTTGTCTATCTCAGATTTTCTCTTTGTTTTTCAGATTTTCGTTTTTCTCTCTTCTCTCTTTTTTTTGAACAATAGACTCCCCTTCTTATAGATTTCTTTTACACCTCTTTTGGAATAAAACTATCCGTTGGAGTGTACCTTCTATCAAAATATATCCGTTAGAAATGAGTAAAAATAGAAAAGTTACCGTTAGAGCTGATCTGGCAACTTCGTTTTTCGTTCCAGGTGGGTTGGAGTCGACTCTAACTTTTCTGGAGTCGGCTCTAGCTCGAGGCGTTTTAAACTGATTTTCGGAGTCGTCTCTGGCTTTTCTGGGGTCGACAAGAAACTTTTCCGGAGTCGACTCTAACTTACCCGGAGTCGACTCTAGGTTGAGCCAGAAAAATTGACTTTCTGCTTCGTCTGTGAGAGTCGACTCTAACAGTCTCGGAGTCGACTCTAATGACCGTGCCAGTTCCGGAGTCGGCTCTGTGATTCTCGGAGTCGACTCTAATGTCTGCAATTCTTACCTAGACATTAGATTCGATCCAGAACACATTGTAACTCTTGATTTTGATCTTTCAATAGTCTTATAGGCTGAAACACTAAATCAAAATCATCAGAGCCTTCACAAATTATACTCAAATAGTTTTGTTAATCATCAAAATCATCAATTGGGTCAACACCATGGATTGCTCGGGGGCGCCAAGCTACAGATTGCTCGGGGGCGCCAAGCTACAGATTGCTCGGGGAGGCCGAGCTACGGGTTGCTCAATCCGCCGAATCATACTAGCTAGCTCGTTCTTTGTGGGCGCAGTATAGCAAGTGGGGGCCAGGGCTGATCTTAGCCCCTTCGCACGATTATCAATGCAATGGCGATTTTACCCCTCAACATTAATTAATTTGTTAAACTAAAAATTATCAAATGATCTTAAAAAAAGTACGTAAAGCACCGTAGCAAAGTTGTTGATTTCATCATCTATCTGAATCATTGCACATATCAGCAAGTTGATAGCTTTCCAATTCTCATTCATAACACTGCAAGAAAATTAAATATAGCAATGCCCAAATGCATCGCTAAACAAGCTACAGCGACGCATAGCGATGCAATAAAGGCGTCGCTAAAATATCCATCGTAATTTCAATTTGTCGCAATTGCATCGCTTAACAGCAACTCTCTGCGATGCCCTAAATGTGTCGCAATATATTGCGACGCCCATAAATACGTCGCAATATTGCGATGCAGACTAAATGCGTCGCTACTTTAAAAATAATTTTTTAAAAATATTTATGACAAAAAATCTCATCGCAATTGCATCGCTAATTAATTTATTTATTTTTAAAAAAATTAAATAAAATAATTTTTAATTATTTTAAATTAATTGCGACAAAAAATAGCATCGCTAATTAATTTATTTATTTTAAAAAAATAAAATAAAATAATTTTTAATTTTTTAAAATAATTGCGAGCCCCTAAATGCGTCGCTACTTTAAAAATAATTTTTTAAAAATATTTGCGATAAAAATCTTGTCACAATTGCATCGCTAATTTAATTTATTTTTTTAAAAAATTAAAATAACATAATTTTAATTTTTTTTAAAATTAATTGCAATGAAAAATAGTGTCGCTAATTAATTATTTATTTTTTAAAAATAAAGTAAATTAATTTTTAATTTTTAAAGTAAATTAATTTATTTATTTAAAAAATAAATAATATAAATAAACTTGCTAATACAATGTAATTACTAATTTGACCAAAACAATCATTACAAAATTTTCAAAAATAGATAAAAATTTATTTTATTAATTATTTAAAATTTCATATACAAAATAGAAAAATAAAAAAATACATCAAGTAGTGAAAAAAAATACATCATGTATCTGCAGGCGGCGTGGAGGCTGCGGAGGCTGGATGAACCCTGCGACAGGAGACGAACTAAATCCTGCATCTGACGCATCTGGTCTCTCATCTCTGCAAGCTCCTCCGAACCTCCTGGCGAACTTCTCCTTGATAGATCTCCGGATGTCGTCTATCTGCTCGGAAGGAATATCGCCAGAACCACGCGAACTGGAGCCCTGATGGGAAAAATATCTGGAAGCTCTAGTGCCCAAACCATAGACCCTACGGTCTCGCGGCTGGGCACCAACAGCCTCCAAAAACACACGTCGACTCTCCTCTGGTGAGAGTTCGACGGGCGGCCCCCCATCAGTGGAGTCGACCTGCGAAGCCTGAGACTGAAGCTCCTCGACTCGTGCCTTTGAGTTATAAAATCAATGATAAATGAATCAATATATAAAGCTGAATAAAATATTAGAAATTAAATAAATAAAATATAAATCTAATTTCTTACCCCAACCTCCCGTGATCGTGTATCGACCCAGGAACCGTCCTTCCTGGTGTGTGTCGCCCTGAATAGACGAAACTCACCAGGATCTCTGCCCTCCTGCTCGGACTACAAAAGCAGAAGAAAGAATATAAATGCAAGTATTTGTAAATGACTAAATTAGTATTTAAATTGTTTATGTTTTCTTACCATACGGTGCCTGTGCTCCTGAATAGAAATGGAACCCGCAGTGTGACAGGAGAGGCCCGTGCCACGACCGCCCTTCTCAGATCGGCGGTTCGTGCTGGCTGATGCGGACCTCCTGATCCATGCCTCGGACTGCCACGCCTGCTGCCAGCTGGCCCAAATACCCTCCGGCACATGCCCTGGACGGTCACCCGAACTCCTCCAATGATAAAGCATGTCGGAGTATCGGCGTGCCGCAAGAGCATTCCATGCTGCCCTAATGGCATCATGGATGGTAGGGTCCCACGTAAACTTTTTCTGCATTGAAATAAATTAGTTTCAGAATATATTAAGATTAGAAAATTTTATATCAGTTATAAAATGTATTTAAAAAGTTTACCTAAAACTCTGAAAAATAAAACTCCCTCGTGGCCGCAGATACATGGTGCCAATCGTAGCCACTGGGATCAGCACGGCTCTGAAATATAGAGCTGATCCGGCTCGATACAGTATGCTGCTCAATAAGCTGTTAAAAAAACTAATTAAAATAAGTAATTAACTTAAAAACATAAATATAAACCTATATCTTTAATCAGTGTCATTTGTTTCGAAATGTTGGTTCAACATCTGATGTCGTATCGGACTGTGATTCAGTTTCATTATCATCGGAAGGAAACCGAACATTTGCATCCTCAATTTCTTGGACATCACCATTTGGATCTCTAAGTGATGTTTCAGGAGCCCTTGTGTCGTCCTCAATTGCATGCATTTCCATCTCATCCTCTTGAAATGCAGGGCACTCAGGGCACTCAGTTGATTGACTTGAAATTTCGGCAGCAATTCCCCTTATGTTCTCCTAAATGTGTGACTTATATGCCATACTAGGAGAATGTATGAGGATATACAAACTGCAAGCTCAACTAACGATGACGAATAGCAGACAAACTTATCGTAAAAAATAATCTTAAACTGTCCACTAGGACAATTTGAGAATTTACAAGACTAAGTCTTCCAAAGTCTCAAACGGGTCTAAAGGTTATAGTGCTGTGAGAAATAATATGAAAAATCAAAGAACGACTTGACATAGTATGTATGTCATATGGATTTACTTTAGATAAGTAAAAATGGATTCAACCTGGCCTAAACTAAATCCGATTCAATCTAATAACTCAAATCACATAAAAGCTATGCTCTTATCTCAAATTCTTTTTATTAGGAGGAGTTATATTCTTTCAGTACTTGAATCTGAGTTCACTCTATCAAATTTAATATTCTTACATTAAATTTAGTTCTAAATGAGCTATATCATTTTTTCTTCATGATATCGAATTTATTTTGATTGGTTGGTTTAGAATTTGAGGAATTATATCAAATTATGGTTAGCTATATCAAATTTCTTTCAATTGAAGAACATGAATACTCTAAATTTTTTTCTAATTTGCTAAGAAAATGATTGTGACAATATTTAAAAACTAAATATTTAAAATTTGCTAAGCTAAAATATAATAGGTAATAAAGAAATATAAATTCATTAAAAATTTAATCATCTAAACTATCAAAACCATATAAATTGCATGATAAGCATTCTAATAATAATATATCATGAATAATATTTTAAAAAATAAACAGATTTAATAACACAAGACATTTATAAATCTAAATATATAAATTTTAATACACCAAATATTATGCAAATATCAAATTATGCATTACAAGATTATAGATTACATGCAAATTTCTATAAATTTCATGTAAAATTGAGTTCATAAACATAAATAAATTAAATAAAAAAATTTCATAATGAATGAAAAAAAAACTCCATCCCTGAGACCACGGTCACGGCAGGGGTGGGGGAAAAACCCCACCCCGACCCTTTTTTTAAAAAAAAAACTGTGGCCTGGCCACCATGGCCAGGCCACCGCCAGCCACGGCCGCGGCCGTGGCCTGAGACAACGGCCACGGCCGCCGTCATGGCCGTGGCCTCAACGGTGAGGGAAAAACCCCACCCCGATAGTTTTTTTTTAAAAAAAAAAACGGTGGCTTGGCAACCGTGGCTAGGCCACTGCCTGCCACGTCGTGGTCGTGGTCGTCGTCTCTGGCCACGGCCGTGGCCGTGGCCTGAGACGACGGCCAGGGCCGCCGCTATGGCCTCAGGGGTGGGGAAAAAACCCCACCCTGACATTTTTTTAAAAAAAAACGGTGGCCTGCCCACGATGGCCAGGCCACCGCCGGCCATGGCAGCGGCCGTGGCAGTGGCCTCAGGGGTGGGGTAAAAACCCCACCCCTACATTTTTTTAAAAAATGATGGCCTGGCTACCGTCGGACACGGCCGCTGCCATGGCCGTCATCTCCGGCCACGGCCACCGCCGTGGCCGTGGCCGTCGTCTCCGACCACGGCCACCGCCGTGGCCGTGGCCTCAGGGGTGTAGGAAAAACCCCGCCCCTACATTTTTAAAAAAAAAACGGTGGCCTAGCCACCGTGGCCATGCCACTGCCGGCCACGGCCGTGGCCATGGCCTGAGCGACGGCCACGGCCGCCGCCGTTGCCATGGCCTCAAGGGTGGGGGAAAAACCCCACCTCGACATTTTTTTTAAAAAAAAACGGGGGCTTACCTCGCTAAAAGAGGGATGCCGCCGGGGGTTCCTTGCGCCAGGGGGGCACCGCCGGTGGGTTCCTAGTGCCGGGGGAGGGGGCGGGGTGAGCCGGAGGAGGAGACGGCGGGTTAGGGCAAGAAGAGGAAGAAGAAGAGGCTGTGGGGGGGGTGGGACTCAGTTTATATATTAGGGATTAGCGACGCAATTTTGCGTTGCTAATCCCTTGCTACTTTTTTTTAATTTATTATGGATTAGCGACGCAGTCGCTAATCCGTCGCTATATTGGCCGGTGACAAAAATTTTTTATTTTCTGTAAAAATTAACGATGCAAATAATTCCGTCGCTAATGCGTCGCTAATTTGGCGGCAATGATCGGTGGAAATTTCTTTTTTATTTTTTAAAAAAATGCATCGCTAATGCATCACAATATTTTTATTTCATAATTATATTTTATAAAAATTAATTTTTTAAAAAATAATTGCGACGCATATGGTTGCATCACAATGTTTTATTTTTAATAACTTTTATAACTTATATGTTTTTTAAAAAATTGTGACGCAATACTTGCATCGCTAAATTAAAAATTATTTTTTTTTTTAATTTTTTGGTTTATTACATCGCTAATGCATCGCTATTTAACATAATTTATTTTTAAAAAAATTATGACGCACCGATTTGCATCACAATATTTTATTTCATAATTATATTTTATAAAAATTAATTTTTTTAAAAATAATTGCGATGCACATGGTTGTGTCGCAATGTTTTATTTTTAATATTTTTATAACACTTATTTTTAAAAAAAATTGCAACGCAATACTTGCGTCGCTAAATTAATTTTTTTTTTTAATTTTCTTGTTTATTGCGTCACTATGCATTGTTATATAACAAATTTATTATTTTAAAAAAATTGTGACGTACCGATTTGCATCGCAAAATTTTTATTCATAATTAGTTTTATAAAAATTAATTTTTCTAAAAATAATTGGGACTCACATGTTGCATCGTAATGTTTTATTTTTAATATTTTTTTATAACACTTACTTTTAAAAAAAATAGTGATTTATTACTTGCATCGCTAAATTAAAAATTTTTTTTTTAATTTTTTGGTTTATTGCGTCGCTATTTAACATAATTTATTATTTTAAAAAAAATTGCAACGCATCGATTTGCATCGTAATATTTTTATTTCATAATTAGATTTTATAAAAATTATTTTTTCTAAATAATTGCGACGCACATTGTTGCGTCATAATGTTTTATTTTTATATTTTTTATAACACTTATTTTTAAAAAAATTACGATGCAATACTTGCATTCCTAAATTAAAAAAAAATTAATTTTTTGCTTTATTGCATCGCAAATGCATCGCTATTTAACATAATTTATTATTTTAAAAAAATTACGATGCACCGATTTGCATCGCAATATTTTTATTTTATAATTATATTTTGTAAAAATTAATTTTTTAAAAAATAATTACGATGCATATGGTCGCATCGTAATGTTTTATTTTTAATATTTTTTATAACATTTATTTTTTTATAACACTTATTTTTTATAACATCCGACGGTTGCGATCGATCCAAGCTAGGATCCCGGTCGGCGACGATCGATCTCGGACCATTGCGATCAATCCGATCGGTGACGATCCGATGGTTGCGATCAATCCAAACCATGATCCTAGTCGGCGACAATCGATCTCAGACCGTTGTGATCAACCCGATCGGCGATGATCCGACGGTTGCGATCGATCCAAGCCATGATCCCGATCGGCGACGATTGATCTCGGACCGTTACGATCATCCGATCGGGGATGATCCGACTGTTGCAATCGATCCAAGCTATGATCCCGGTCGGCGATGATCGATCTCGGACCATTGCGATCAATCCGATCAGCGACGATCCGACTATTGCGATCGATCCAAACCATGATCCCGGTCGGCGACGATCGATCTTGGACCGTTGCGATCAATTTGATCGACGATGATTCGACGGTTACGATCGATCCAAGCCATGATCCTGATCGGCGAAGATCGATCTAGGACCGTTGCGATCAATCCGATCAACGATGATCCGATTTTGCGATCGATCCAAGCCATGATCATGGTCACCGATGATCGATCTTGGACCGTTGCAATAAATCCGATCGGTGATGATCCGACGGTTGCGATCGATCCAAGCCATGATCCCGTTTGCCGACGATCGATCTCGGACCGTTGCGATCAATCCGATCAGCGACGATCCAACGGTTGCGATCGATCCAAGCCATGATCCCGGTCGGTGACGATCGATCTCGGACCTTTGCGATCAATCCGATCGGCAACGATCCGACAGTTGCGATCGATCCAAGCCATGATCCCGATCGGCGACAATCGATCTCGAACCGTTGCGATCAATCCTATCGGCGATGATCTGACGGTTGCGATCGATCCAAGCCATGATCCCAGTCGACGACTATCGATCACGGACCATTGCGATCATCCGATCGGCGACGATCCGATGATTGCGATCGATCCAAGCCATGATCCCGGTCAGCGACAATCGATCTCGGACCGTTGCGATCAATCTGATCGGCGATGATCCGACGGTTGCGATCGATCCAAGCCATGATCCCGGTCGCGATGATCGATCACGGACCGTAGCGATCAATCCAATCGGCGATGATCCGATGGTTGCGATCGATCCAAGCCATGATCCCGGTCATCGATGATCGATCTCGGACCATTGCGATCGATCTGATCGGCGATGTTTTGACGGTTGCGATCAATCCAAGCCATGATCCCAGTCGCCGACGATCGATCTCGGACCGTTGCAATCAATCTGATTGGCGACAATCTGATGGTTGCGATTGATCCAAGCCATAATCCTGGCCGATGATGATTGATCTCGAACCGTTGCGATCAATCCAATCGGCGACGATCCGACGGTTGCGATCGATCCAAGCCATGATCACGGTCGGCGATGATCGATCTCAGACCGTTGCGATCAATCTGATCGCCGACGATCCGACGGTTGCGATCGATCCAAGCCATAATCCCGATCGGCGACGATCCGACGGTTGTGATCGTTCCAAGCCATGATCCCGGTCGGCAACGATCGATCTCGAACCGTTGCGATCAATCCTATTGGCGATGATCCAATGGTTGCGATCGATCCAAGCCATGATCCCGGTCAGCGACGATCGATCATGGACCATTGCAATAAATCCGATCGACGACGATCCAACGGTTGCGATCGATCCAAGCCATGATCCCGGTCGGCGATGATCGATCTCGGACCATTGCGATCAATCCGTTCGGTGACGATCCGATGGTTGCGATCGATCCAAGCCATGAGTCGGCGACGATCGATCTCGGACCATTGCGATCAATCCGATCGGCAACGATCCAATGGTTGCGATCGATCCAAGCCATGATCCCGTCGGCGACGATCGATCTTGGACCTTTGCGATAAATCCGATCAGCGATGATCCGATGGTTGCGATCGATCCAAGCCATGATCCCGGTCTGCGACGATCGATCTCGAACCGTTGCGATCAATCCTATCGGCGACGATCCGACGGTTGCGATCGATCCAAGCCATGATCCCGGTCGGCGACGATCGATCACGGACCGTTGCGATCAATCCGATCAGTGACGATCCGATGGTTGCAATCGATCCAAGCCATGATCCCCGGTCGTCGACGATCGATCTCGGACCATCGCGATCGATCCGATCGGCGACGTTTCCGACGGTTGCGATCAATCCAAGCCATGATCTCGGTTGGCGATGATCATTCTCGGACCATTGCGATCGATCCGATCGGCGACGATCGACGGTTGCGATCGATCCAAGCCATGGTCCCGGTCGGCGATGATCGATCTCAAACCATTGCGATCAATTCGATCGGCGACGATCCAACGGTTGCGATCAATCCAAGCCATGATCCGGTCGGAGATGATCGATCTCGGACCGTTGCAATCAATCTGATCGGCGATGATCCGACGGTTGCGATCGATCCAAGCCATGATCCCGGTCGACGATGATCGATCTCAGATCGTTGCGATCAATCCGATCGGCGATGATCCGATGGTTACGATCGATCCAAGCCATGATCTCGGTCGGTGACGATCGATCTTGGACCGTTGCGATCAATCCGATCGGCGATGATCCGATGGTTGCGATTGATCCAAGCCATGATCCCGGTCGGAGACGATCGATCTCGGACCATTACGATCAATCCGATCGGCGACGATCCGACAGTTGCGATCGATCCAAGCCATGATCCTTGTCGACGATGATCGATCTCGGACCGTTGCGATCAATCCGATCGGCGACGATCCGACGGTTGCAATCGATCCAAGCTATGATCCCGATCGGCGATGATCGATCTCGGACCTTTGTGATCAATCCAATCGGCGATGATCTGATGGTTGCGATCGATCGAAGCCATGATCCCGGTCGGCACGATCGATCTTGAACCGTTGCGATCAATCCTATCGGCGACGATCCGACGATTGCGATCGATCCAAGCCATGATCCCAGTCAGCGACTATCGATCATGGAACATTGCGATCAATCCGATCGGCGACGATCCGATGGTTGCGATCGATCCAAGCCATGATTCCGGTCGGCGACGATCGATCTTGGACCATTGCGATCAATCCGATCGACGACGATTCGACGGTTGCGATCGATCCAAGCCATGATCCCTATCGGCGACGATCGATCTCGGACCGTTGCGATCGATCCTGATCGGCAACGATCCGACGGTTTATCGATCCAAGCCATGATCCCGGTCGGCGACGATCGATCTCGGACCGTTGGGATCAATCCAATCGGCGACGATCCAATGCTTTCGATCGATTCAAGCCATGATCTCGGTCGGCGACGATCGATCTCGGACCGTTGCGATCAATCCGATCGATGACTATCCGATGTTGCGATGGGTCCAAGCCATGATCCCGGTCGGCGATGATCGATCTCGACCATTGCGATCAATCCAATCGGCGACGATCTGACGGTTGCGATCGATCCAGCCAAGATCCCGGTCGGTGATGATCGATCTCGGACCGTTGCGATCAATCCGATAGGCGATGATCCGATGGTTGCGATCGATCCAAGCCATGATCCCGGTCGGCGATGATCGATCTCGACCATTGCGATCAATCCGATCGGCGATGATCCGATGGTTGGGATCGATCCAAGCATCCCGATCCACGATGATCGATCTCGGACCGTTGCGATCAATCCGATCAGAGATGATCCGATGGTTGCGATGGGTCCAAGCCATGATCCCGGTCGGCGACATCGATCTCAGATCGTTGCGATCAATCCGATCAGCGACGATTCGACGATTGCGATTGATCCAAGCCATGATCCGGTCGGCGATGATCGATCTCGAACCGTTGCGATCATTCGATCGGCGACGATCGGAAATTGCGATCGATCAAGCCATGTTCCCGATCGGTGACGATCGATTCGGACCATTGCGATCAATCCATCGGCGACGATCTGACGGTTGTGATCGATCCAAGCCATGATCTCGGTCATCGACGATCGATCTCGGACCGTTGCGATCGATCTGATCGGCGATGATCCGAGCGTTGCGATCGATCCAAGCCATGAACCGTTCAGCGTGATTGATCTCGGACCATTGCGATCAATCCTATCGGCGACGATCCGACAGTTGCGATCGATCCAAGCCATGATCCCGGTCATTGACGATTTATCTCGAACCGTTGCGATCGATTGATCGCGACGATCCGACGGTTGCGATCGATCCAAGCCATGAACCCATTCAGCGACGATCGATCTCGGACCATTGCGATCAATCCGATCGACGACGATCTGACGGTTGCGATCGATCCAAGCCATTCCCGGTCGGCGATGTTCGATCTAGGACCATTGCAATCAATCCGATCGATGACGATCCGACGGTTGCGATCGATCCAAGCCATGATCATGGTCGCTGACGATCGATCTCGGACCATTCCGATAAATCCGATCGGCGACGATCCAAGGGTGCGATCGATCCAAGCCGTGATTTCGTTCGCCGACGATCGATCTTGGACCATTGCGATTAATCTGATCGGCGATGATCTGATGGTTGCGATCGATCCATGCCATCCCTATTGGCGATGATCGATCTCGGACCGTTGCGATCAATCCAATCGACGACGATCCGATGGTTTGCGATCGATCCAAGCCATGATCCCGGTCGGCGACGATCAATCTCGGACTGTAGCGATCAATCCGATCGGCGATGATCCGACGGTTGCGATCGATCCAAGCTATGATCCCGGTCGGCGACGATCGATCTCAGACCTTTGCGATCAATCCGATCGGCGATGATCTGACGGTTGCGATCGATCGAAGTCATGATCCCGGTCGGCGACGATCGATCTCGAACCATTGCAATCAATCCTATCGGCGACGATCCGACGATTGCATCGATCGAAGCCATCCCGGTCGGCGTCTATCGATCATGGAACGTTGCGATCAATCCGATCGACGATCGATCCAATGATCAGCGACGATTCGATCGATCGAAGCCATGATTCTGATCGGCAACGATCGATCTTGGACCATGCGATCAATCCGATCGGCGACGATTCGATAGTTGCGATCGATCCAAGCCATGATCCCTATCGGCGACGATCGATCTTGGACCGTTGCGATCAATCCGATCAGCGACGATCCGACGGTTGCAATCGATCCAAGCCATGATCCCGATCGGCGACGATCGATCTCGGACCGTTGCGATCAATCCGATCGGCGACGATCCGATGGTTTCGATCGATCAAGCCATGATCTCGATCGGCGACGATCGATCTCGAACCGTTGCGATCAATCCGATCGATGACGATCCGATGGTTGCGATGGATCCAAGCCATGATCCCGATCGGCGATGATCGATCTCGGACCATTGCGATCAATCCGATCGGCGACGATCCGACGGTTGCGATCGATCCAAGCCATGATCCCGATCGGCGACGATCGATCTCGGACCGTTGCGATCAATCCGATCAGGCGATGATCCGATGGTTGCGATCGATCCAAGCCATGATCTCGATCGGCGATGATCGATCTCGGACCGTTGCGATCAATCCGATCGGCGATGATCCGAATGGTTGGGATCGATCCAAGCCATGATCCCGATCGCATGATGATCGATCTCGGACCGTTGCGATCAATCCGATCGCGATGATCCGACGGTTGCGATGGTCAAGCCATGATCCGGTCGGCAACGATCGATCTCGACCATTGATCAATCCGATCGACGACATCCGATGGTTGCGATCAATCCAAGCCATGATCCCGATCGGCGATGATCGATCTCGGACCATTGCGATCAATCCGATCGGCGATGATCCGATGGTTGCGATCGATCCAAGCCATGATCTCAATCGACAATGATCGATCTCGGACCATTGCGATCAATCCGATCGGCAACGATCCAACGGTTGCGATCGATCCAAGCCATGATCCCGATCGGCGACGATCGATCTTGGACCTTTGCGATAAATCCGATCAGCGATGATCCGATGGTTGCGATCGATCCAAGCCATGATCCCGCCATCTGGCGACGATCGATCTCGAACCGTTGCGATCAATCCTATCGGCGATGATCCGACGATTGCGATCGATCCAAGCCATGATCCCGGTCGGCGACGATCGATCATGGACCGTTGCGATCAATCCGATCGGTGACGATCCGATGGTTGCAATCGATCCAAGCCATGATCCGGTCGTCGACGATCGATCTTGGACCGTGACGATCGATCCGACGGTTGCGATCAATCCAAGCCATGATCGATCATCCGATCGGCGATGATCCGACGGTTGCGATCGATCCAAGCCATGATCCCGGTCGGCGATGATCGATCTCGGACCGTTGCGATCAATCGATCGGCGACGATCCGACGGTTGCGATCGATCCAAGCCATGATCTCCCGGTCGGCGACGATCGATCTCGGACCGTTGCAATCAATCCGATCGCGATGATCCGACGGTTGCGATCGATCCAAGCCATGATCCCAATCGACGATGATCGATCTCGGACCGTTGCGATCAATCCGATCGGCGATGATCCGATCGATTCGCGATCCGATCCGATCGATCCATGATCTCATCGATCGATCCTTGGACCGATCAATCGATCGGCGACGATCCGATGGTTGCGATCGATCCAAGCCATGATCCCGGTCGGAGACGATCGATCTCGGACCATTGCGATCAATCCGATCGCGACGATCCGACGGTTGCGATCGATCCAAGCCATGATCCGATCGGCGACGATCGATCTCGGACCGTTGCGATCAATCCGATCGGCGATGATCCGACGGTTGCGAATCGATCCAAGCCATGATCCCGATCGGCGACGATCGATCTCGGACCGTTGCGATCAATCCGATCGGCGATGATCTGACGGTTGCGATCGATCCAAGCCATGATCCCGATCGGCGACGATCGATCTGGACCATTGCGATCAATCCGATCGGCGACGATCCGACGGTTGCGATTGATCCAAGCCATGATCCCGATCGGCGATATCGATCAGGACCGTTGCGATCAATCCGATCGGCGACGATCCGATGGTTGCGATCGATCCAAGCCATGATCCCGATCGGCGACGATCGATCTTGGACCGTTGCGATCAATCCGATCGCGATGATCCGACGGTTGCGATCGATCCAAGCCATGATCCCGATCGGCGACGATCGATCTTGGACCGTTGCGATCAATCCGATCGGCGACGATCCGACGGTTGCGATCGATCCAAGCCATGATCCCGATCGGCGACGATCGATCTCGGACCGTTGCGATCAATCCAATCGATCCCGATCGATCAAGCCATGATCTCGGTCGGCACGATCGATCTCGGACCGTGGCGATCAATCCGATCGATCGATCCGATGGTTGCGATCGATCCAAGCCATGATCCCGGTCGGCGATGATCATCTCGGACCATTGCGATCAATCCGATCGGCGACGATCGACGGTTGCGATCGATCCAAGCCATGATCCCGATCGGTGACGATCGATCTCGGACCGTTGCAATCAATCCGGGCGATGATCCGATGGTTGCGATCGATCCAAGCCATGATCCCGATCGGCGACGATCGATCTCGGACCGTTGCGATCAATCCGATCGGCGATGATCCGACGGTTGCGATCGATCCAAGCCATGATCCTGATCGGCGATGATCGATCTCGACCGTTGCGATCAATCCGATCGGCGATGATCCGATGGTTGCGATCGATCCAAGCCATGATCCCGATCGGCGATGACGATCTCGGACCGTTGCGATCAATCCGATCGCGACGATTCGACGGTTGCGATCGATCCAAGCCATGATCGGTCGGCGATGATCGATCTCGAACCGTTGCGATCAATCCGATCGGCGACGATCCAATTGCGATCGATCCAAGCCATGATCCCGATCGGTGACGATCGATCTCGGACCGTTGCGATCAATCCGATCGGTGACGATCCGACGGTTGCGATCGATCCAAGCCATGATCCCGGTCGGCGACGATCGATCTCGGACCGTTGCGATCGATCCGATCGGCCGATCCGACGGTTGCGATCGATCCAAGCCATGATCCCGATCGGCGACGATCGATCTCGGACCATTGCGATCAATCCTATCGGCGACGATCCGATGGTTGCGATCGATCCAAGCCATGATCCCGGTCGGTGACGATCGATCGAACCATTGCGATCGATCCGATCGGCGACGATCCGACGGTTGCGATCGATCCAAGCCATGAACCCGATCGGCGATGATCGATCTCGGACCGTTGCGATCAATCCGATCGGCGACGATCTGACGGTTGCGATCGATCCAAGCCATGATCCCGATCGGCGATGATCGATCTCGGACCGTTGCAATCAATCCGATCGGCGACGATCCGACGGTTGCGATCGATCCAAGCCATGATCATGGTCGATGACGATCGATCTCGGACCGTTGCGATCGATCCGATCGGAGACGATTCGAGGGTTGCGATCGATCCAAGCCATGATCCCGTTCGCCGACGATCGATCTTGGACCGTTGCGATCAATCCGATCGGGCGACGATCCGACGGTTGCGATCGATCCATGCCTTGATCCCGATCGGCGATGATCGATCTCGGACCGTTGCGATCAATCCGATCGGCGACGATCCGACGGTTGCGATCGATCCAAGCCATGA